>JAESVK010050726.1:0-18960 GCA_017140935.1 Hamamelis virginiana | reverse complement strand
ATATATAGATAATATGAAACTTAATATACCCTTTAGGATTGGTTTTAGGGCATACTTCTAACATTCATTGCCCTTTGAAAAGTGGCTCTTGCATTTTTTTAATCCAAATGACATTACTATCCATTCAAAAGTGCCTAAACCAGGGGATCTAAATGCTGTTTTATGGATGTCTTCTTCTGCTATAAAAATTTGATTGTAGCCAGAATGTCCATCCATCGTTGACAGCATTTGATTACTTGATGCACTAACTAAAAGCATGTCAATAACTGACATTGGATATTCATCCTTAGGGGTGGCCAAATTTAGATTTCTAAAATCTATACACACCCTAATTTTGCCATTTTTCTTAGTTACATAGACTATATTAGACAACCATTCTATACACCTGGTTGTTCGAATGAATCCTGCTTTCAGCAATCTTTCTATTTCTTCTTTCACTTTTGGAGAAACTTTTGGAGACATCCTTCAAGGCAGTTGTTTGAATGGTTTGAATCCTTCTTTGATGGGTAGTTTGTGTTCCACCAAAGCTCGATCTAAACCTGGTAACTGATCATACCCCCAAGCAAAACAGTCTTTACATTTCTTCAGCAATTCGACCAGTTCCTTTTTGTCTTCCTGCTTCAAAATGCGGCTGACAAAAGTAGTTTCTGGTATTTCTAATGTCCCTAAATTTATTTCTTCCAAAGGATCTTGCTGCTGTACCCCTCGAGTGCCTCAATCCCGTTCTTCTGCTATGGCTGCCACTCTTTGCAATTGCTCTTGCACTTTAGCGGCTACCACTTTTTTTAAGACCATCTTGATGGCCTCGAGCTGCTCCGGCAGCTTAACTTTCTTCTTCTGGGGTCTGTTCATCATCAGAGACTGATAATATGTGTAAGGAGTTGGTCCCAATCTTCTTTCACCACCCCGTTAGGCATGAAACTCACCTCGATGGGACCAAAATCTCCTTCATACAATCTGGCTTCTGCTATGTTTGAATCAACTCCAAAAGGCCATTGGTCAGCCTGTACCATCTCTATTTCTTGATCATCATTCACCAGCAACAGCTTTTGATGCATTAAAAAGGGAACACACTTGTTAGCATGTATCCAGTCTCTCCCTAACAAAGCATTATAATTAGCATTGCCATATACCACGAAAAAAGCTGTCATCGAGACCTTCGAACCAACTCCCAGCTCTACTGGTAGTATTCCTCTGGCCTGTTTACCGTCTCCAGCAAAACCTGAAATTACCACTTCAATATTGGTTAATTTCTTATCTTCTTTTCCTAATTTTTTCATGGTAGTAGTAGGCAAAATATTAACAGATGCCCCATTATCAATAAGGACTCTATTAATTGGGACTCCATCGAAATATGCTTGTATATACAAAGGCTTGATGTGTTGAGTCATTTGGTAAGTAGGTGGTTCGAAGCCATATAGAACATTTTCTCCTATATCAGCAACTCCTACTTCAGGGTAATAACCTTGCCAGTCTTTGACCTGTCCTTCCATTTCTATGGGCTGGTTAGGTTTTGCTGCAAACATAATAGGCAATGTAAAAGCCATATTAATTTTGGCCTCGATGGGCAAAGTCCCAAATTGCACTGCCTTCTCCTTTGATTCTACCTCATCTGCTTTTGGTGTCTGTTCCTTAGCCTCTTTTTTTTCAGTTTGGTTTCTATTGATGTCCTCCTCATCAAGAAGATCCTCATCTTCATCTTCATCCCCAGTTGATTTTCCCCTATCGAACCTTGGGTTTGTTCGAAAGGTTTGCTGATGACCGGTCATGCCTTTTAGATCCAGAAGCTGATTCATCTATTGTCTCTCTGCAAACCTTCCCTGTTCTCTTCTCTTTTGAGTCCAGGTCACCAGAGGGACAAAATTTTCTTCTTGACTCTGGGGGTGCTTCAGAACATACCAATTGTTGGTATTGGCAGAGTGTTTGACTGGGGAAATCCTGTCATTCAAGGCTTCTTAGTGGGCTGCACACCTTTCTAGTAGACCATCTAGTTTGGCCTTGCCTGTTCTTCTTGATAGTATGGTTGCTGCTGGCCCATCCTTCGAACTTGAGGGTTCATTCTACCCCTCTTTTCCTCTGGTTCAGCGATTGCTTTGCCCTTCATCATCCTACCAAAAAGCACCTGATTCGACCTCGGTGGCTCCTCCTGGTGATATGGTTGCTGTTGATAAAAACCTCGAACTTGTGATTTCATCAATTTCTCCTTTATGCTTCCTCCCTTAACAGAGCTTCGTGAGACTTTTGAAGTTAATTCAAACAAATCTCGGAAATCCATATCATCAAATTTTTTCCTGAGTTTAAAAGTTAACCCATTTTGGGCTATTTTAACAAATTCAACCTTGGGTAAATTAACTCTGCATCTATTTTTTAACTTTTTGAACCTATAGATATACTGAGACACATCTTCTTCTTGAGATTGCCTCAGTCTGACTAAATCTGCCATAGTTACTTCTGGCTTGGTTCAAAGGAACTGGGAATGAAACATTCCTTCTAACTATTGCCAATTAGCAATTGATCTTGCGGGCAAATTTACATACCAAGAGAAAGCAATCCCTGTGAGGGAACTTGCAAATAATCTCAATTTGAGATAGTCATTATTTCCTATTACTCCACACTGTCCAGTGAATCTCCCTATATGTTCTATCGTCGACTGTGATCCATCCCCTGCAAAAAGGGTGAATTTCAGGACTCTGAAATCTCTAGGGAACTCGAAATCCCTATCTATCCATTTAGGATAGGGTTTTCTATATACAGGAGTGGTTACCCCCCGAGCTACAGGGCCAACTACTTCTTGGATGATACCAACTATCCTATTTCTATCATCCATTCTTGGAGGTCTATATTCATCTTCCCAGTCCTCAATAGGTTCTCTTATGAGAGCTTGTCATCTTTTACCTGGCCCCCTTTCTTCCCATTCCTTAATAGGATCCCTCATAGGAATTGGTTTTCCTCTAACTGGTCCCCTTCGAGTTTCAGGGGGATCAAAACCCATACCTTTATTTGCCTCTAGAGGGTAGTGATAATTCCCCACAGGCCTCATAGGATAGTTATTTCTTACCCTTAGGCCATTTTCTATTGGCCTCACTGCCTCAGGTATGTTTTCATCTTCTGGTTCGACCCTTCGAACTCTTTGGTTTTGTATGGTTCCTTCTATTCTAGCAGGCATTCTATCTAATAGTGTTGCAGCATGCCTTTCTAATGCCCTCTCTAGGTCAATCCAATTTTGGTTTTCTATGTTGTTAGAGAAAGTTTCGAACAAGGGCCGTATATTTTCAGTCGGCTCCCTGGGTTGTTCAGGCCTTCCTATTAATTGCAGCAGCATCTCATTTGTTTGTTGTGAGCTAGACTTAGTTTGTTGCAGCATTTCAGCTACCTGTTGTACATTAGCTTGCAACATTACATTTGTTTGCTGCTGTGAACCAGCTAACCTGGATCGGGAGGCCCTCTCGTTCACTCTTGGGGAAGTGTTTATCTTGAGTGGATTGTGGATGATGTTTATCCGTCTCGATTTATCCTTCTCTATTATCCATGTTTATCCTCTCTATTATCCACTCAAGATAGGGTTTTTTTAAAAAGGGATGAGAGTTTGTAAAAAACTAGGAGTCGCCATCTTATTTTTAGGGAACAAGGAAACCACAAAAAGAGTTTTATTTTCAATAAAACATTGACCCCATATTTTGGAAAAGCATGGTCTTTCGAATCAAAGTTGGATTCGGGGGCTAGGTTACGAAGTGGAAAGGTTCCAAGGAACTCCTTGTAGGCACCCACCTCGCCCTAATTAAAGGTCTCCTAATTACTATTGGGCTTTATCAAAATCTTTTCAAAACAATCCTAGTTATCTAATCAATCACAAAATATGATATATAATATATAATAACAATATGTAGTATGAAAGTATACACAATCCTAATGGTCTTAGGAGACTAGAAGCCAACCTAAGATTGGACTTGCGCCCTATTGACTGCCTACGTACTTTATCAATTGCTTGAGAAAGATCAAAGTCCACGTAGTTCGATTACCTTTGGACTCTCCTATTGTAATGAACCATATAGTCAAAAGAATTCTATCTTATCTAGGACTCTAATTTCGAGAGTTTGGATTTGATCAAAACACTTTTCTTTGCATAAGAGATGGAATTTCATTCCATTTTAAACACTTTCAAAATTTTAGAGTTGTTCTCGAAGTAGAATCCTAAACCAAGTAGAACTCTACCTTATCTAGGACTCTAGCTTCGAGAGTTTGGATTTGATCAAAATACTTTTCTTTGCATAAAAGATGGAATTTCATTCCGTTTTAAACACTTTCAAAATTTTAGAGTTGTTCTGGAAGTAAGATCCTAAACCAAGTAGAACTCTATTACTATAAAATTTCTTACAACAAAGGATAGTTTTAAGTGAGATCAAGTGATCTCCCTAATCCTAGGGTTTCTAGCTAATCCTAGGTTAGTCTAAATACCTAAAACATTAAAATATGCATGCTGGAATTTCTGGAAAATAAATAAAAAATATCATCAAAAATATGAACAATGCATGAAAATGTCCTAAATGCAATCTAGTTATTCTATGTGAACCTAGGCATGTTTCTATGTTGATTTTGGCCTAAAAAATGAGTTTTAATACACTTTTAAGTTACTTTAAATCCATAGACAGATTTATAAGTAATCAAAAAAGTGGATTTAAAACCCATAAATAAAAGAATAAAAGAAGTGAAAATGGCCTAATATGCACCCTAATATGATATATCAAAATAATCGTGCTTGAAAACAATCAATTTCATCACAAGGGAAGGGACTTACCTTTGCATGCTCCCTCGAACACAAGTCATATCATTCCAAACAAGACGTAATTAAAATACAAACCTAACATGTATCTCTAATATGGTAACAATGTAAAACTATCTAAAAAAAAAATAGATTAATATACTTTCCTAACCTTAATAAAATGACGTGCATGAAACTAATATATTATCATATAAAATAAATCCTATTATGCATGCTAAACTAAATCCTATATTAACAATGAACTATATTATATGCATACTAAGGAAATAAAATTCTAACCTAGCATGATTAAAGAAGAAGAAGAAAAAGAAGAAGAAGAACAGAAAAGAAAACTTTAAACTACTAACCTCTGCTTCAAGCCTTCTCCTCAAGCTTCAAACTTTCTCCTCAAGCTCCAAGGACTTTAAGGACCTCAAGGACTCTAAATCTTAAGCTAGAGTGCTATGGGGGAAGCTTGTGCAATTGCTCAAGCCTCTACTCTCCAAACTAGCTCTCTAAAGCTTATTTTGTCTGTTCAAACTGATTTCAGGGCCCTCTATTTATAGGGATATGAAGTTATAACAAGCCTTTCATTTAGGCGATGTGGGACAGAGTGGATTTCATTCTTCTACACTCTCCCTCACGTGCAAGCTCGTTTGGGTCTTATCACGTGGATAACCAATGCTCTGATACCATGTTAAGTTTCCAACCTAAAAGCCTAAGCTTGTAGGCGAAGGACCCAATACAGGTATATAAGCCTTTAAAGACTTTGGTTTAATAAAAATATCGAATCCCGGTCGCTTCCTGTCGAAACCCTAATCTAGACTTTGAAAGGGCCTTTCGAGCCTTGAGAGCCAGATGTGAGCCAGAAGGCTCAACAGGCCTTGCCACTGATCAACTTAGTTACTAAACACACTTTAAATATCTATGCCAAAGCCTCGAGGCCATTCGAAACAAGATCGACAGTCATTCAGGGCTTTTGTGATTCAAAGAACAAAACTGCCCTTCAGTCACAAAAGACCTTATTTTCTATCACGCCTGGCTCAGAATGTCATGAAATTTTGCAAGGATGTTCCTAGACTCTCTAGAAACCTAATGCAAAAAGAACCGACTCAATCTGACCTAAAAACCTACATGTGATATTGACCTCTACCTAATTACCCACAAAGGGTAAAACTGGACACTTAGGGGTTGACACCCTATTTCACCTCTAATCATAGGCAACCATTCATGACCATACTCATGGTCAAAAATGGATGTCTACAGCTGCGCATTAGCTTCTAGTCTTGCCATTGTTTGCTGCATTATTATGTTTGTTTGTAATAGTATTGCTTCTATCATTGCAAAAGGATCATTTTCTCTCACTGGGCGGTCTGTTTCTGAGTCGCTAAACTCGAGACCAGCCCTACTAGCCATTTTATTATTGGCTTGTGAGGATTCAGCTTGTTTACTTGTAGTATTAGGAGCCATTATACTTGACTTGTCCCACCAGGTGTGCCAAAATGTTGATCCAATTTAAAATTTCCAAGAGTTCGAACCACTGTTAGGTAGTTCGAATCCTTCAAAGTTATGAAAAATCAGATGATGGGGTTCGAATGCCTCAATTAAGAGGACTTTTTAAGGACACAGGTCAAGTAAATTTAATCCCAACAACAATAAGTAAACAATAATTTAGGAACATAATAATAGCGAAAGTTTTATAAAAATAAACAATAAAGGATATTGCCAGTACGGTTCGAGCTAGTCTCGGACCCTTTAAAAATAATAACAAATCACCTTAATAAATGATAAGATTATGTTTCGAGGCAGTAAAATAAATCTCAACCCCTTTGAAATAAATCTTCGGGAATGAAATTAAAGAGAAAAACCACCTTCCTAGAACTCTCGACGAACCCAAACTTCCTTTTGTTGTTTATGAAATTCCTTCGAGTGCCTCCCTGTATGTTCTAACCTTCTAGAGCCACTTCGAACTCCTTCTAGTCTTCTTTTCCAGGATCTTCGAACCTTCTGTATTGCCAAACCGTGAGCCTCGAACAGTAACCGATAATAACCTCACTGCGGAACCTTGATGGTCAGCAGCAGTAGAGCTCCCAAATATATCTTTCTTTGAAGAAGAAAGAAGCTTTGAAGCTGTTGTGTATGTTTGAGATCCATTATTCTAATTCTAAATTCTTATTTTATAGGAATTATCTTCAGTTTCCTCTTCGAAATTGATTTTCCTAGACTCCATTATTCCACAAACTGCCCCCTTCCAATTGTAAAGACTCCTTCGAGTCGAATATCCCTTGAGGCTTAGCTTAGAAATCCTTCTCTTCTTCAAACTCTTTGTGCTTCAAACTATTGTGGACATCTTTCCTTTTGACAATTGGCAGCCCCTGAATAATTTAAGAAATACAAACATAATCTCTTCCATTTTATTTGTATTTCGAAATTATAGCATTTCAGGATATCCTTAATTTTAGGGTTTATCATCATTTAATGGCTTCATCAAAAACCTTTAAATTCAAATTTTATTATCTTAACACGTGTCAGCCAATTACTGGCTGGTGTTAAAAAATGGATTAACAACCATAGAAAAATGTATACAATGATAGCGTTATTGATGAAAAATTGGAAACACATGCGTACCTTAAACAACTTAAAGAAACTAAACTCTAATGGATATAACAAAAAATCAAAGCTCCAATTAACTAGGAAAAAATAGCCAGTAAAATTGAATAAACACAATGATAAGACGACAGTTAACCACATCTGTTGAAATTAATTCAAATTCAAAAACCTCTCATAAATTATCCATTTCAGTTACAAATTTTTAATTATATCTTCCATAAAATATCGAGAATAAATCTGAATAGAATAATATTTTTTTATTTTTTTATTTTATTTTATTTTTTTGTAAAACATCCTTATTAATTGGACTTTGTAATAACAAAATTAATTTTTAGGGTCCTCTATATAATTTTCAAAAAAATAAAAAATAAAAAAAATATCCTACTACTAATGTGATGATGCAACTTAAGATTTAAAATATTACTTGCTCCGCCCCGTAAAAATAAGCCTCTTCCAAAAAACACGCATATTAAGAAAACTCATTAATACATTGATTTGTGATCTTTTTTACCTTTTATTTCCAAAACTATCATTTTTCTACAATTGCATTTGGTGTCATGTTAAGGCATTCTTGGAATAATAAAGGGTAATATGGAAAAGTTAAAAGAAATATAATTTGACTTTTCAAAAGGGACTATTATTTTAGAACAGCCAAAAAAATTAAAGCAGACCACTTTGGTAATGACACATTGGACTGTCAAATTTAGCACCTCAAATGGCAAACACTATCAACCAAAAAATAAGAAACACCAAAATATAATATTAATGTATTGGACTACATATCTGCCAAAATTTGGCATTGATGTCATTTGAGGTGTTAAATTTTGATATTGGCACATGATTAAGCACATTTTTCTTTATTGGTAGCATGATGACAGCACTCTGTAGCTGGATGCCCTTCTAATTGACCAGTGTTCAAATACACAACATGCCCTTCTACCTTTCCGAGGAGAACATTGCTTTAAGATAATCAATCATTATTGAAAATTTTGAGGAGCTTCTCATTTTGGCTTTGTTTGTTCGCTGCTTGGTGCATGTGAAGTTTTAGTTGGTGTGCCCAAACCTTCTTGTGCTTCTTCTTTGATTTACTTGAACAATATTAATCAATCAATAAGATTCACATATTTTCTTCGTTTTCTTTTTTAAATTAAATTTGTTTTGGGTTCAGGTGATCGAGGTACGTTTGTCGATGTAGTGCGCTGTTTTCTAATTAATCTTGCTCGATCCCCTTGAATAAAGCCACTCAAAGCACTTGTGCTTCTCTTTCCATGCTAAAGGGATACTTGAATAATTGATGGGGGTGTGAATTTTATGAGACATATATTGGAGCTCTGTAAGAAAATATAATACTTGCACCAACTTATATTAATTACCTGGATTGCTCATGAGGCAATCCACACTACTAAGGTAAAAATATTTGAAAATAATTCAAATCTAGTATGTAAGTGTTTACTATTAAAATAACCGCCCAATGAAATCTGGGCACGTGGCAAATATTTTTAATAAGAGATAGTTGCAGCTCTTTAAGCCAATAAGGAAAAGCATACAATGAAATGCTTTGTACTAGATTAATATACCAAAGTAACTGCCTGTAACCGCCAGTTTAGTGGTGAGTTGTCAATTTAAAAATCAAATAGCAGTTATCAGATCATGGATTTGAAATAAAAGACATTCAATCATTCAAATGGAAGATTAGCAATGTTGTTGGGCAGGTGTCGATCTATAATTGGTGCGAAGACAGTTAAGCAGTTTTTCTTTCAAGCCAATCATATTGAAGCAAAGTTTTCTCACGAAGCAAGATGTGAAGATTTCAATTGGATCATAGAGGCTTATGACACTTGTCAACACCTTATTGGACATGGGTGGAAAACGGTTACCTCTCAAGTCTATAAATAAAGGAAGGACTCTCCATGCAAATGGTCCACGACCTCACAAGACACTCGTCTTTATGCATATCTTTTCTCTATCTCTCCTCACCTCAATGTATCTCTTAACTTAGAATTTCTCTTCTCATCCCATACTCTCTTTCCCTTCGTCTAGGATCTCTCTCCCTTACCTCTTCTATCCTCTTCGTCTAAGATCTCTCTCCCTCTCTCTTCTATCCTCTTCTGTCTGATTGCTTCGAAGGACTTTAACAGAAGTGTATAATTGCTGTACCAGAAATGGAGGTAATAATATGATTATGTGGTTCCTTTGAAGTATTTTATTTATTGCTTTACTTGTTACATTTCCAGTCATTTACAATTATTTTGCCTTATTTGTTTAATTAAAAGTCCTCTTCATTGAGGCAATACCGAATTTCCACAATTGCCTGATTAATATATTTTTGGCTCGAGTAACTTCGAACCAATCTTTTACCTTGAAACGGTGTAAGGTCAACCTTTCTGGCACGCCCCCCACTTTAAACCATACGTGTGCAGTTGCCACTTGAAGATTTCTTAAGCGAACATCTTTTTTGGCACGCCCGGTGGGACTTTTAAGGCAAAATATATAATCTTCTTACTATGATGACAAGAAGATCTAAACAAACGGAATCTTCAAATCAAGGTGAAAACAGGCCAGAAGATGGCCTTGAAGCCATTCTTGAAGATCAAAATTTATTACAAAATGAAGAAAACTCGAGGGTTGAAGCTAGTATAGAAAGAGTTAATCTACAGAATACTGATCCAGAAACTCTGTCGCAGTTAGCAGTACAAGTTTCTGAGATATTTCGGCCAATAATGGCTGAAATTACTCAACAATTACAGCAAACCATTATAAATACTATGAATAAACAATGTACTTCTATAAATGAAGAGATTTATAATGGTTCACAGAAGAAACAACCTGTTGTCTCGAACTTACCAGGAAATTCATTGTTGGGTATTCCTCCTCAAGTGATTTTAGAACCCGGGGGGTCGGTAGGTACAAGGCCAATTTATGGCCAAAACGAGCATACAAGACCAATTTATGGCCAAAATGAATATATAAGGCCAAATTATGGTCAGAAAGAAAATATAAGGCCAACAAATGGCTTTAATGACATAAGTAAATCAAAGGCAGTAATAAAAGCTCAACAAAATGAGTTTATATTTCCTACGTTTGTAGATGTTAATAAACCAAGTAGTAGTTCATCTGAAATGAACAAAATGAATAGTAAATTTCATTATGATGAATTTACTAATCAGCCCATAAAGTTTAGTTATAATGATATTCATAGAAATGTTTCACATCATGGAGATTCAAATCAATTTACAAATCCTTTGTATGATAGTACCAATGAACCCGGGGGGTTGATAGGGAAGAAATCTAATGATTATGAAGGAAACAAAGTGAAACAAAGTCAAAACGAAAACTTTAGGGTGATTCAGAATCAAAATGTTGATACGAACATACCTGGAAATCAACCCATTATGGCAACTAGAAATCAACTTCTTGAATTAATTCAAGAAACGTATAGACCTCTGAATAGAAATATTCAGGTCCCATTATATCGAAAGCCATATCCTGATTGGATTGATAGAACATATGAATTCCCAAGAGGGTATAAAGTCCCGGAATTAGCTCTATTCTCTGGTGAAGGAGAACAATCAACTATAGAGCATATTGGGAGGTTCACTGGGCAATGCGGTGAAGCTGGAAATAATGATTTTTTGAAACTTCGATTGTTTTCAAATTCATTAACAGGGAATGCATTTACTTGGTATGTAAATCTCCCACTAGGTTCTATTCAAAATTGGGTACAATTAGAAGAAATGTTTCATACTCAGTTCTTTAGAACTGATCATGAAGTTTCTATGGCTGATTTAGCCAGACTTAGACAAAAATCTGATGAAAAAGCTTCACAATTTATTCATAGGTTTAAAAAAGCAAAGAATAGATGCAGAATTAGTTTACCTGAAAATGAATTTGCGAAGTTAGCTCAGAATGGTTTAGAGTTTGAGTTAAGGAAAAAATTCGATGGAATAGAATTCAGGGATCTCATGGAGTTAACTACCAAAGTATTGAGGTATGAAACTTTGTTAAAAGAAGAATATCAAAGACAAAATTCATCTTTTAAGAGTTATTATTACGACCCAAATTATGAAGTAGATGCCGCTGAAATAATCGGCAAATCACCATTTACTTGTGATGCATTAGTAAAAATAGATAGTAAAACAAGTTATCAGGCAAAGAAAAATGCTTCGAATGAAGGTTCGAGACAATATTCTTTTGATATATCAAAAGTAGATTCTATTTTTGATCATATGTTGAATGGTCAATTCATAAAGTTGCCTAAAGGACATAAAATTCCAAGTTTTGAAGAGATAGGAAATAAAGAATATTGCAAATGGCATAATTCTTGGAGACATTCAACAAGTAATTGTATTGTATTTAGAAATGTAATACAAGAACAAATTCAAAAAGGGAATTTAAAGTTCCCTGACAAAGGTGATGAATCCATGGGTATTGATAATAACCCATTCCCTTCAATTCAAGAAGTTGAAGTCGAATTCCATGATGTTCATTTCCCAATTAAAAGACATACAGATCAAGGAGGAAAAAATAATCAAAATGTCCATAATTGGAAAACATTATTGTTTGGAATTGACAAAATTACTTTTATTCGATTCATGTTACAGGAAAGTCGAATTGAAGAAGATGATTGTACCTCAATCATACCATTCAACTAGGGTATTTCTATGTTCTCTTATATATATAATTGTTTAATAAATAGCGTTTTTTATGAATATCTGTACAATTGGGTTTAAATCTCCGTTTCAAGAAATATGTGCAGATTACATTAAATAAAGTCGTCACCAATGAAGCCCTAAAGAGCAATCTCGAATCAAAGGAACGTCCGAAAACGATCCAAAGCAGCCGAGGGAAGTACTAAAGAGCAGACGTTGAAATCTGCAAAGAAAGTCAAACTTTGACCTTGACTATCGATAGCCAAGATTCGCTATCGATAGCACCTCTATCGATAGACAAAGGCGGCTGCGGGCATAATAGATATTTTTGGATATTTTGAGGGCAATTGCGTCTTTTACCTTTTCCTTCTATAAATAGAAGTGTAACGACGACGTTTTGAGGGTTCATGACTTTTGCTCTGAATCATTACTCTGCTATTTTAATTCAAGTTACAGTTTATTTTCGCATTTCAATCGGTAGTTTCAATTTTCAGCTATTTCCAATTCTGCAATTTTTCTTTACAATGTCTGGCTCAATTCTCAATTGAGGATTGTTCTATCCGATTAAGTCTTTAATTTCAGTAATTTCCGATTCTGTTATTTTCCTTTTTATGCATGGCTCAGTTCTCACTTGAGAACTGTTCTTTACTTTTTCTGCCTTTTTCTTTATTTACTTAAGTCTTTTCTTTTCTTTATTTACTTCAGTCACTTTTCTTTATTTACTTACGCCATTTTCTTTATTTATTTCTGCCATTTTCCTTATTTATTCAGTCATTTAATTACCGCTTTTACTGTATTTTCCATCCCGGGACCCCTTAAAGCTTGCCTGGATAAAGGATATTCTCCTCCAGTGATGTGTAGCTAATACTCCAAGCTTGGGTGAGGATGAAGTTGGATTCATTTTACAATCCTATTTTATAAACATCCCTTTATTTGTATTATGTGATTGCATAGTTGTGAAGGTTTTACCGCACACTATTGCCAAATATAATATCATATAATTGTATATCTGTGATTGCAATTATATAATTATGCAATGGTTCTTACTGGTATGAATACAAACCAGCATGCTTTATTCCTCATTTAAGGTGGATAGCGATATTCCATTCTTTTCGGGGATAAACTTGCCGGTCCTGTATTCATAATCTTTTTGGGACTTCCTTCTTGTAGTTGGAAGAACCACCATACATAATTACTATAGTGAGGATTTTATAAACATAAATTGTTTAATTGATATTCAAATGGACTTCTCACCCAAGTTCCGCTCAATCCACCAACTTAACTGCATTTTTATTAAGCTTTATTAAATTTACTAAGTTTTCGCTTCGACCCAATCGGAGCAGTTACCACCAACCAATTTAATTGACAATATTCTTTCCGCTTGAATTGATTCTAAAGAATCTTTTTAATATAAACCTGCATTTCCCAGTGGTTCGACACCCGTGCTCACTAGTCACAATCGAATTGAGATTAATTGTCACGCGGTTTATAAATTATTAATTCTGATCACTGACGGGGAATAATCTCCCTCGTCGTCTGAGTCGATCAGAAGATATTGAGTCTATTCATTCAGAAGAAAATGAAAGTGAATTTACTCTGGAAGATTCACAGACTGGAATGAAAGAATTATTTGTTGAGATGCATAATGCTGAATTTCCTACTTGGAAGAATAAGAAGAGATTGATTCATAATCCAGAATCTAAGAGTTTGATAATCAGATCCAAAGCAGAGACAGAAACAGAATTACCAATGTTTGAAGATCCTTTGATGTCAACTGCTTCGAAGCCAGATCAGGAGATTCTCAAACAATTATGTTCTAAATGTGGTGAAGAGTATGTTAAAGCGGCTGAAAAAGATAATTCATATACTGGGAAGATAGATCATTTTGTGAAGCCATGGGAGAAAGGTAAAGGAAAAGTAAGTTATCCTAAACCTCCATATGTTAATCATCCACATCATAAATTCTCTTATGGACCTTTTTATCCACCTAAGAATTATCAAAAGAATTTTCAGTACTTTAGGCCTGGTTATGTTAACAAACCAAATTTTAATCAACAAAATTTTGGTTTGAAAAACAATAATCAGTTTTATAAACCAAAAGTGCCAAATCCTAACCAGCCTAATTTTAAAGGATGTACTCTAGACCATAGAAAGAATGCAGGTGTTTTTACAGGAGAAAAGCCAACTTCGAATCAACAAGGAAAGTCGAAGCTAGTTATTCCACCAAAGGTGCCTATCGACAATTGGTATATTTTAAGACATCCAAAAAACCAAGAGTTGGAATACAAGCCATTTATGTCCAAGACTCAAAAAAGAAGACTGCAACGAAGGTATGCCAAAATGCAAGAGAATATTAATATAAATATTCAGAAAAATGTAGATTCTTCAAAGCCTAATCCAAGGTTCGAAAGGAAGACTATGAAAGATGAAAATGAGAAGCATATGACATTGGTCGATGAGAACAAATTATCCTCGATCATTGAGCAATGCAAGGAGGCAATGGAAATTGATGAAGAAAATCCAAACGATGTTCAAACGGATACTTCAAAGGAAATCAGTTTTCCTGAAGATCAAGAATTTGATTTGATGATAGAGGAAGCAAATGTCAATATGGCCTTTACTTTACCAACATCTTTTGAAGCAAAACCAGGGCAAAGCAATTGTATTGATGGAGATGTTGAAGACACTCAAGGATTCTGTCTTGAGATCGTGGAATCTGAAGTTGAACTTCAAGCCAATGGTAAAGTTTACAAATTTGTAAAACCAACTTCTCAGATGACTAAACACCTAAAACCCCTATATGTAAAGGCATATATTAATGGTTGTCCACTAAACAGAATTTTAGTAGATAATGGAGCAGCCGTTAATATAATGCCTATTACTACTTTGAAAAAACTCAATTTAGAAGAAAATAAATTGCTCCCAACAGAAGTTGTAATTTCTGGATTTGCGGGAAGTAAAAAGAAAGCAAAGGGGATATTGCCTGTTGAATTAACTGTTGGTTCGAAGGCTACAATGACTGCATTTTTTGTTGTTGAAGGAAATTCAAATTATAATGCATTATTAGGTAGAGATTGGATACATGCTAACAAATGTATTCCATCTTCAATGCATCAGCAACTAATTCTTTTGAATGAAAATGCAGAATTTGAGATGGTGGAAGCTGATCGAAAACCATTCAATGTAGCTTCAAACGTAATGGAAGCCAGGCTTTATGAAGAGCCCATTGGTCCAGTTGATTTAAGTAAAATTCCTTCAGTTAACGAAGACAAAATTTGGGAAGATGCACTTTGTCAATTCGTAGGACCAGCAAGTGGTCCGGAAAAAATGAATGATGAATCAAATGCCTAATTTCTCTAAGAAATTAGAAACTGAGGCTGTTCATGCGGCCTTAGAAAAAGTGGCTGTACAAGCCATTCATTCGAAGCTTTTGGATGAAGAATTAATTCATGCAGGATGGAATGAAGGTATTCTGGAAGATGAACATGACCAGTCAAAGGTTGTATTTGATAATGATGTTTCTCTAGTTTCTGAACAATCTTTAAATTTAAAGTTGCAAAATATTGATACTTTAGTAGAAGTTAATTTAGATAGCGTTTCTTGTTCGAAGACTGTTTTTATTAGTAATTTCTTAGATGATTCAACTAAAGAGAAGCTTATATCTGTGTTGAGAGAATACAAAGATTGCTTTGCATGGGACTACCATGAAATGCCTGGTTTAGACAGATCTTTGGTTGAGCACAAGTTGCCAATAAAGGAAGGTTTCAAACCATTCAAGCAGGAATCTCGAAGACTTGCTCCGAAGGTCATCCCAAAGATTAAAGAAGAAATTGAAAGATTGTTGAAAGCAGGTTTTATCCGAACAGCCAGGTATGTTGAATGGGTTTCTAATATAGTTCCTGTGATTAAAAAGAATGGTAAATTGAGAGTTTGTATTGATTTTAGAAATCTTAATTTGGCCACTCCAAAGGATGAATATCCGATGCCTATTGTGGATTTATTGATAGATGAAGTAGCTGGACATCAAATAATGTCATTTATGGATGGACATTCAGGATATAATCAAATATATATTGCTGAAGAAGATGTCCATAAAACTGCATTCCGATGTCCTGGCAGTATTGGTACTTTTGAATGGATCGTAATGCCTTTTGGTTTGAAGAATGCAGGAGCTACTTATCAAAGAGCTATGAATGCTATTTTTCATGATATGATAGGTGATTTTCTAGAATGTTATATTGATGATATAGCCATTAAATCAAACAATATAGAAAATCATCTAGAATATTTGGAAAAGGTATTTAAAAGAATGAAACTTTACAAGTTGAAGATGAATCCACAAAAATGTGCTTTTGGTGTTAGTGCTGGGAATTTCCTAGGCTATTTAGTGCACAAAAAAGGCATTGAAGTAGACTCAAATAAAGCAAGAGCAATTATTAATGCAAAACCTCCCTCTAATAAAAAAGAGTTGCAAAGGTTTTTAGGGCAATTAAATTTCCTTCGAAGGTTCATTTCAAATGCTGCAGGAAAAACCAGAGTGTTCTCTTCACTATTGAAGCTGTGAAATGAAGATGAATACAACTGGAATGAGGAGCATCAGAAGGCATTCGAAGCAATCAAGACTTATCTGATTAATCCACCTATTTTGATGCCACCAAGGTTGGATAAACCTTTGAAGTTATATATTTCAGCAGCTGAAGAATCTATTGGCTGTCTTTTGGCTCAAGATAATAATGAATTCAGAGAACAAGCCATTTATTACTTGAGTAGGGCATTGAATTGTATTGAATGCAGATATTCTTCAATTGAAAAGTTGTGCCTTACATTGTATTTTGCTGCAATGAAACTCAGATATTATTTGCTTCCAAGGAATGTAATTGTCCTATCAAAATTCAATTTGATAAAATATATTTTATCAAGACCTTTGCTTAATAACAGAATCGGAAAATGGATTCTAGCATTAACAGAATTTACTTTTGTTTATATGCCTCAAAAGGCTGTGAAAGGTCAAGCCTTAGCAGACTTTTTGGCTGATCATCCATGCCTTGATATAAAACAAGAAGAGTTTGATTCTTTTAGTATTGGTTTTGCTCCATGGAGAATGTGGTTTGATGGTTCGAAGACAAACCAATATTCTGGGATTGGAGTTGTTATTGAATCTCTAAGGGAATTAAGATTAAGTTTAGTCTTAGACTTGAATACAATGGAACCAATAATCAAGCTGAATATGAAGCTTTAGTGTTTGGTTTAGAAATACTGAAAGAATGGAAAGCTGAAATGATTGAAGTTATGGGAGATTCTCAATTAATTGTAAACCAAGTGAAAGGAGAATATAAATGCTTAAGCCCCATTTTAATTCCTTATTACTTGAGTGTTGTACATTTGTTATGTAACTTTGATGATGCAGTCATTGATTACATACCAAGATTTATGAATGAAGAAGCTAACAGTTTAGCCCAAATTGCTTCGGGTTTTAAAGAAAATCCTTGGGAAGAAGAAATTTGTTTCGAAAATAAAAAGAAAATATTACCTTCTTTGTTGGATAGAGGTTTACCGCTGAAGGTAAATGAAGTTCAAATTGTTAAGAAAGATTGGAAAACTCCAATAATAAATTTTCTTTCTAACCCAAATGCTGAATCAACAAGGGCAACAAGGCTTAAAGCCATTAAGTACATTTTATATGATGATATATTATATAAAAAAGGAGCTGATGGTTTGTTACTTAGATGCCCAAGTTTAAAAGAATCCATGAAAATAATGGGTGAAGTCCATGAAGGAATTTGTGGTGCACACCAACCTGGTATTAAAATGAGATGGTTGATTCGAAGACATGGGTTTTATTGGCCTACAATTCTCAAAGATTGCATTGAATATGCTAAAGGTTGTCAAGCTTGCCAAAAACATGGAAATTTACATCATAGGCCGGCAATTGAATTAAATTTCATTATCAAACCATGGCCATTTAGAGGTTGGGCAATGGATTTGATAGGAAAAATTTTTCCTCCTTCATCCAAACAACATTCTTTTATTATTGTTGCGACTGATTATTTTACAAAATGGGTTGAAGCAAAACCTATGGTTTCAATAAATCAGTGTGATATTATAAATTTCATAAAAGAAATAATGAGTAGGTTTGGAATTCCTCAAACCATAACTGCAGATCAAGGCAGTGTATTTGTGGGAAGTGAAGTCAAAAATTTTGTTGATCAATATGGAATTACCTTGATTCATTCAACTCCTTATTATGCCCAGGCTAATGGTCAAGCTGAATCTTCGAATAAAACTATCAAACAAACTATGCAGAAGATGATTGAAGATAACCCAAGGGAATGGCATGAATTGTTGATAGAAGTTTTGTGGGCTTATAGAACTTCGAAACGTTCTAGTACTGGAACAACTCCATATGCATTGACATATGGACATGATGCAGTACTCCCAATGGAAATAAATGTGAATTCATTAAGAGTAGCCAAACAACATCAAATGTCTTTTGAAGATTACCATCAATCCATGTATATGGAACTTGAGAACATTGATGAAGAAAGAGTAGATGCACTTAATCGAATTCAAATTCAAAAGAAAAAGGCTACAAGGGCTTATAACAAAAGGGTTAAAATCAAAACCTTTGCAGAAGGTGATTTGGTATGGAGAACTATTTTACCAATTGGTTTGAAAGATCAAAAATTTGGGAAATGGTCACCAAATTGGGAAGGACCATTTCAAATTCATCGAGTTTTAAAAGGAGGTGCATACCATTTAAGAGGAATGAATGGGTATGTACACAATAAAAAAATTAATGGAAGATTCTTAAAAGAATACTTTCCAACAATATGGGAGAATAGAAACATGTAATATACACAAAAGAAAATATATTCATAAAGGATCGAAGCAAATGTTTACATAAGAGTAATTGTGAAATTGTTTCAAATACATCCTTTTTTT
>JAESVK010050725.1:0-11107 GCA_017140935.1 Hamamelis virginiana | reverse complement strand
AAAGCGGACAATATTGTTACTTGGAGAAGTACGGGGTGTTACAGTGGCACAGTTACATGTGGTGGCTCAAGTTGAGTGAGCAGAATGATTTATTTGTATATCACTGATATAACAGTTGATATGAGATATATGTTGAGTTAATATACTATGAAATGTATGCATGATTGCCATACATGAATTGTTGATATGAGATGTATGCCATATGTATTGCATAATTGCATCTGGCATGAGACACAGTTACATGTGAAATATATTGCATAGAAAATCATATGCATTTATGATTATTTTTGTAACTGTGGAGTTGAGATACCACCGATAGGACAAAAGATCCTAGGAAACAGTTAGTGCACTAATATATCACCCTTGCTAAAAATAGTACGTAAATCCTCTTGTCAATGAGTGACAATCGCGGTAGGTCCTAAAAAGGTGGGGATTGGGTGATATACATCCTAAAAAGGAGGGGATGCTGTTGTGGTTAAGATGGTTGAGTACCTTAAAAATGAGGTAGCCATCTATTATGATGTTGTGATGTTTTGCAGGAAAAGCAGAACAGAGAAAATGACAGGTATGAATGCATGAGCATTGCATCATATATCTGTCATATGCATAAAGCATGCATGTACTGTAAAATTATTTATTGTGAAAAAGTGATGGATATATTCTGTAATATATATAAATTACAGATATGATGATTTATTTATGTGATATTTGGTTGATGATAAAATTTGTTGACAGATATGAGAATATGGAAGGATGTAAATATTTCTGAATGTATTGAGATAAGAAGATATTGTATTCTTGTAATATGAATAACAATAATAAAAATGACTCGCCATGGACTAGGCAATTTGCTGAACCATGTAAATCCTGGTGTTTGTTTATTTTTCTGCTATGTGTTTTCTTTAAGAGGATGACACGTTATCAGCATGAGACTCTATCCAACTCAGTAAACTAAATGGATGTTTTTGGAATTTGGGTACATTACGGGACTGTACTCAGGATACAAACTAGTACTCAGCGCTATCTTTAATTGTTGAGATGTTGAAAAAAATATTTAAAGACTTCCGCACGCGTATTTTGAAAAACTGTGTTAATTTTAAAAAGAAATTACTCAAAAGATAAGCGCTTGGTGTTTTATGTCACTGTGGCATTTCCGCATAGGGGTAACCCTGTGTGGGGTGTTACATATGGGCACTCCTGTCCACTTGTTGTACTAAAGGAATGGAATTTCTAGGTAGTATTTTAGGTAGCCCTCTGTTTATGGATATGCATACTGCCACGGGTAGTAGTACTAATTTCGCTCGGGTTTGCATTGAGATTGAAGCTCACAAGGTTATTCCTAGGTCGTTGAGAGTGGATGTTGGTAATGGTGAGATTGTTGAAATTGGGATTGAGATCCCTTGGTTTCCTTCTCGTTGCGAGAAGTGTCAGGTGTTTGGCCATTCTTTATTGAAGTGTCCTTCCAATCCTCCTTCTTATGTAGCTCCTAAGACCCTTCAAGTTTGGAGGAAGAAAGCCCCTCAGGTCTCAGTTAATAGTGATGTTGTAAAGGGTAAATGGCATGAGATTCCAGTTCCCAAACCCTTAGTGGATGATGGTTTTATTGTAAAAGATAATGTTCCCTTGGATAGCGAGGGGTGTGATACCAGTAATCAGTTTAGTGTTCTTGATCCTAGTGTTGATGATGATGTTCAGATGGGCTATTCCGATTTGGTTGATAGCAACTATAATGATTTTTCTCTATCCAGAAAGTCTCTCAAGAAGAAGCTTAAAGATAAAATTCATTCTCTCAAGAACTCTCGTGGGAGAGATGTCCCCTAGTTTGGTTTTTGTTTGTTTTCCTTGCCTCTTGGGTTGTAAGAGGTTTTGGTTTGGCTATGTTTGTCTAGCTGTCCTCTTGTTGAGGATCGTGCTTTGAGCGTCTTTGTAATATCTTGTTTTTTGGTAATATATTTCTTAATTATCCAAAAAAAAAAAAAAAAGAATTGTATCACTGCCTGTATCACTTCTCCTAGGTTTCTATTGCTGTTAATGGGGAGCTTGCAGGTTTTTTTGCGGGGAAAAAAGGTCTAAGGCAAGGGGATCCTATGTCCCCCTTTTTGTTTGTTATTGTTATGGATGTTCTGTCCAGATCTCTCTCGCTTGCCACTAGTAGGGAAGGCTTTGAGTTCCATTTCAGATGTGAGAAAGTTTGTTTATCCCACCTTTGTTTTGCCGATGATCTGTTTCTGTTTGCTAAGGCCACTCCTGGTAGTGTTCAGATCCTTATGGACGTTCTGAGAGATTTTGAGGAGTTTTCTGGCCTCCAAGTTAACTCCAATAAGAGTGCTATGTTTATCTCTGGCGCTAGTGATTCAGTGAAAGCTGACATTGTTCGTATCTCTGGGATCAGTGTGGGGAGTTTGCCATTAAGGTATTTGGGGGTTCCCCTTATCTCTACTAAGCTCTCTAGTTCGGATTGTCAGCTGTTGTTGGAAAAGTTGATTTGTCGTATCCAGTCGTGGACCAGCAAGTCTCTTTCTTTTGCCGGAAGGCTTCAGTTGTTATCTTCTGTCCTGTTTAGCATTCAGGTGTACTGGTGTAGCATGTTCATTATTCCCATAGACACTGTTTGCAGGATTGAACAGATTTTTAATGCTTTTCTCTGGTCTGGATCTCATGGAAAGGCTCACAAGGCCAAAGTTAGTTGGAGTGAGGTGTGTAAGCCTAAGTTGGAAGGAGGTCTTAGGCTTCGTAGAGTCAAGGATTGGAATATTGCTGCTATTTTGAAGCACATCTGGAGTCTATTCTCTAGATCCTGTTCGATATGGGTTGCATGGGTCGAGCAATATCTCCTGAGAGGCAGAAGTTTTTGGACCATTAACATCCCATCTAATTGCTCCTGGAGTTGGAGGAAGATTCTGCAGTTGAGGGAAGTGGCTAGACCTCTTATCAGACATAGAATTGGTAATGGCACTTCTACTTTTTTATGGCATGACAATTGGCACCCTGTCGGTCCCTTACTTCAACAGTTCAGCCCTAGGGTGGCTTATGATGCAGCCATTCCTCTGCAGGCTAAAGTGTCTTATATTTTATCTAATGATGGTTGGAATTGGCCTGTAACTAATACTTCTAATCTCATTGCCATCCGTAATAGTTGCTCTGATTGCCCTCTTCTCAGTTCCAGGAGGGAGGATACTATGATGTGGACTGTCTCTCCCTCTGGAGTTTTCACTACTAGATCTGCTTGGAATCATATTCGTTTATCTAGTCCGGCTGTGAGCTGGTATCATGTTGTGTGGTTCCCGAATTCTATTGGCAGACATTCCTTTATTTCTTGGCTTGCTATTCTGAATAGGTTAACTACGCAGGATAAACTCTTGAGATGGGGAATTATTTCTTCTATGTCTTGTGTTTTTTGCGGGGCCAATGTTGAAAATAGGAATCACCTCTTCTTTGGTTGCAGGTTCACTGCCCTCATTTGGAGAAAGGTTCTCAAGTTATGTGGCCATGACAGATTCCCTCGTTTTTGGGAGAATGAGTTTATGTGGATTTTATCCTGTAGGAGCAAAAATTTCTGTAATATCATTAAAAGGATTGCCTGGGCTGCTACTATCTACATTATCTGGAGGCAAAGGAATGCGAGAATCCATGAAAACTCTTTCATTAGCTTTGATGACATCTTCTCCTTGATTTGTAATGATGTTAGAAATAGAGTTTCCAGTTTGCAAAATATTGTTGATAGCCCTAGGAATCGGTCTATGTGTGATAGGTGGGCTTTTCCTTGTAATATCTTAAAGCACTAGGGTTGACTTTTGTTTTTTTCGGTTGCTTGTGCCCGGGCTGTGGGCGTCTGTGCTTGTTTGTGCTTGTGTCTTGGTTGGTTCTGTTGTTGCCCGTGTTTGGGTTGTTGGTTTTGTTTATTTGGGCCTGTTATGTTGTTTTTTAGGCAGGTGTGTTTGGTTTTTGTCCTTTTTTTAGGGGAGGTTCTGTCCATTTTTCTGTAGGTTTTTGTGGCCTCAGATTCTTTGTTCTTTGGGCTTTGCCCTTCTTGGATTAATAAATTCTTAATTATCCAAAAAAAAAAAAGGCAGTCATGAAATTCCAGCATAGAAATGTTTTCAATTTTAGATAACAACCTCACTTATGTGAGAATGGAGTTTTCTAGTGAGAGAAGCTCTGGAGTTTAATGGGAAAGAATTCTGGTTTGAAGCATGGTTCCAAAATGTCTCTTAGAGACTTTCATGAAAATGTCCCTGTTGAAGGTGGTGGAAGTGCCACGAGTAAACCTGTTGAGGTTGATTCGTCTGAGGTTAAACTTGTTCTTGAGCTTATGGAAATTAAGAACTGGGACTTAGTTAAGGTTGCTTCTGTTCTGTGCAACCAAATCCGTGAAAGAGGTGACCTTCAGAGATGTGCCGTTGTCAAAAAGGGTCTTGAAGTTTTGCTAGCCCGAGAAGGTAAGGCGTTGGCTGATGGCAAAGAACTTGATGCCATTTTAAGTTCTTGTTCTCAAGCTTCGGGTAGTGGCAGTGGTAGAGATGGTGTTGGAGCTGAAGGTGGTGCAGGTATTTCAGCTGGGCATGTGGAGCAAGCTATGCATGGGGAGCAAGATGATGATAGCTGCAGTGGGTTATCTTGCTCGTGCGGTAGTCAAGATGAGTGTTCTCTTTGCCGTGATAGTGATTATGAGTCTGAGATGGGGGTGGCTAATGGTGAAGATGAAGGTGTTCATGTTGCAGAGGCGCATTTGTCTCTTGGTGCTATTGTTAGGGATGGTGGGTGTAGCGTAGTTGCGGTGCAGCCAACCACGTCCCTGTCTGAAGTTGGTAGAAACCTTCTTGCAGATGATGTCGCGGCTTCCAAGGTTCCTGCTGCATCAGGTCTCTCTGGTCTAACTGCCGCCAATGCTTCTGTAGATCCTATTTGTGCCAACCTAGCTTTCGTGGGTGATAGGGAAGCTGGAAGTAATGAAGGTGAAATTGCATTTAATGCAATTCCAAATTGTGTTGAGGCGGAAAGTGTAGTGGGTTTAAACGAAATTGAGTTAAGTGGGTTGGTGCCTGATTGTCAAGGGTGTGGTTTACAAGAGGTGTTGTCTCATGATGAAGGTGTAAGAGCATTAAATGCTGGAGCATTAAATGCTTTTCAAATGTCTCATGCTAGAGTTGCAGCGGGTGAGGTGGCAGGTGCTTCGCATCTTGGTGCTGGAGCATTGAAGACTTTGGACGCTTTTGATAATTCTTTATATATGAATGCATTAAATGCATCCAAGTTAAGTCACATTATAACGCCACGTGGAGCTGCTTCGGGTGGGGGTGGAGTTCAAAATGGCGGTAAAGTGAGTGAGGAAAATATGGTTTCTTGTTTAAAATCTAATATTTTTTCAAGTAATGATGGCCTACAAGCTTCGCGTCAGCCTTTGGCTATTGTGTCTGGTGGATTGGATCCTAGAAATTCAAAGTTCACTCTGAAGGCTAACTCTCTTGGGTCCGAATCCCAAGTGTTTGATGACGTGTCTGGAGGGGAAGGTACTGATGGTTCTTATGTGGTGAGGCATGGGTCTAATCCCATTTGCAGAGAAGCTGGCTTGTCTTCTCCTTCTCTCCCATCTACGCAGCTTCTCCCACACACTAAGGTCCCGCTTTCTCAAGTTGTGCATGCTGTGCATGCAGTGCATGCATCGAATATTACTCCATGCGTAAATATTGACAATATTGAAGTTTCATCTAAAGATATTTCTTTTTTTTTTTGGATAATTAAGAAATATATTTACCAAAAAAAGAATTACAGCGCAAATGCCATCCTGGCGACAAGCCGAGGTCTGCACAAACCACGCAAAGCAAAATGTGGTTTAAGAAAACCACCTCCACCAAGCGCGCATGTGAAACCATGGTTTTGTGACACACCGAAACAACCAACAGTCAAAACCGTGGTTTTGGAAAACCACTAACAAGCATAACAGCGGCAAACAAACCTTGAGACCAAGAACAATGGAAGCAAGAGCAACCTTCCATGCAGACTAAACAACCAAGCTGCCACACTGAACCTGTACGTCCCAAGCTGGCTAGCAAACCACGCTTCACAAGACGTGGTTTAAGAAACCTCAAACCACCAAATAAGCACCGGACCAAAAGCGCAGCTAGCACCCATTAAAACACATGGAACAAGAATAAAAGCTTTAAGCACAGCCATTAACAATAAAACCACTAACATGCACTTCACCATGGGCCACTAACAAGCACAGCACATCCCCCAAAAGGGGATGTGAATAAGCCACATTCAGAAAACCATGGTTTTGGAAAACCACTAAAACAAATTGTAGAAGCGCAGGGAAGCACTCGAACCAACTCCAACTCCCAAAAACAGAGAACCAGTAGCACGAAGCTCCCAGATCCAGGACCATGGAAACCAAGGTCTAAAGCACGGCCAACAAAGGGAGAATAACACTCTCTTAAAAGAACAGCAGACTGTAGCATAACACGAGCTACTCGCACCAAAGATGGTCACAGCGGACCTTAATCTGCAAAAAAAACCAGCAAGACTCCCTCTATTGGTTCATCCGAAACTTTAACACCATAGAGAAACCAGATCCGAGACAAGAAGCCTCGAGCAACCAAGAACCAAAAGAGAACAACCACGAACACCCACCCCCCCCCAAGGGGGGGGTGAGTCGCCAAGCTTGAGAGCTTCTCTCTCTAACTCTTCCCCCTTTGTAAATTTTCTAAAGATATTTCTCATGGGCATGCTAGAAGACCGGGTTATAATGTTTTTAAAAATTCTAGAAATTTTAATGCTAATTTCCCTCCTTTGAAGCCCAGCTCCGGTGAAGGTGAGATTAGGCCTGGTGGTGTTTCTGCTAGGTGGACAAGTCTTATTCATAAACCTGCGCTACAAGCTAATCTGCTGAAGCTCTCTAAATCTGATGTTGCTTTTAACATGGATAAGGATGGTATTTTTGAAGTTCCTTCTGATATCATTGAGGAGGGTTATAAGAAGTGGGAATTTTCTCTAATGGGTTTTGTGCTTGATAAAAATCTTCCGTATTTTATGGTCAAAGATTGGGCTTCCCGTGTGTGGGATGATGACATTGTTGAAGTTCTTAAATTTGAATCTGGGATCTTCTTATTTAGGGCTTCATGTTCTGAGGCTCTTGATAGGATTTTAAATGAGGGACCTTATTATATAGGAGGAAAGTATATGGTTCTTAAGAGATGGCAGCAGGGTATGGAATTAAAGAAAAGTTGCTTTGATAAAATTCCTGTGTGGATCAAGCTTTTTAATGTTCCTTTGGTTTTGCGTTCTACAAAGGGGTTGGAATTTATTGGAAGTATTTTGGGGAACCCTCTTTATATGGATGTTCACACCGCTAATGGCAGTAGGGTTAACTTTGTTAGAATTTGTGTTGAGATTGATGCTAGCAAGAGTCTTCCTAATTCTTTAAATTTGAAGATTGATGATGAAGTGGTGAATATTGGCATTGAGCTCCCGTGGAAACCTTCTCGTTGTGAGAAGTGTATGGTTTTTGGTCATTCGTTAATTAATTGCCCTCTCTCCTCTCCTCCTAAAAAAGCTCCTCGTCGTGAATGGAGGATCAAAGACACTTCAAAAAGTGATCTCAATAAGGATCAGTGGCAGGAGGTTCCTTCTAAGCATGTGGATTCTAAGGTTGTGGTTAAAGAGAAGTCTGTGATTCCTAGTTGCATTGGAACGGATTCGAGTAATATGTTAGATGCCCTTGCGGCTGGGAAGGATGATGATGGAGGAATGGATGGTTTTGTCTCGCGGGATGGCCTTCGCAAGAAGCTCAAAAAGAAAGTTCTGTCCATGCAGGAAGCTAGAGGAAGAGATGTTCATTGATCTCGTTGGTATTTCCTTTTGTTTTGTGGTTGTCCTTGCCTCTTGGGTTGTAAGAGGTTTTGTTGTCGGCTAGGTTTGGTTGTGTGTTGATCTCGTTCCTTTGGTCCTGAGATCTTGCTTTGCTCTCCGTTGTAGATCTTTGTTTTTTTGGTAAAAAATTTCTTAATTAACAAAAAAAAAAAAAAAAAAAAAAAAAAAAGAAGAAGAAGCTCTGGAGTTGGGTGATTTCCCATCTTTTATCTCTTGCATTAGGTTTTATCTTTCTGTGTGATCATGGTTTGATCTTTGATTTCTTTGTTTTAGTTTTTTATTTGGTGGTTTTGTTCTGTCCTTGAGTCTTATGGGGAAGAATTCGGGTTTGAAGCTTGGTTCAAAAATGTCACTTAAGGACTTTCATGAAAATGTCTCTATTGAGGGTGGTGTTAATGCCTCGAGCAATCCCGTTGAGGCTGATTCGTATGAGGTTAAGGCTGTTCTCAAGCTTTTGGAAATTAAAAAGTGGTCTCTTGAAGAGCTAGCTTCTGTTCTTTGCACCCAGATCCGTGAGAGGGTGGACCTGCCAAGGTGTGCTATTGTCAAAATGGGTCTTGTTGAATTGCTAGCTCGAGAAGGTAAGGCTCTAGTTGATGGCAAAGAACTGGATGCCATTTTATCTTATCGTTCTCTTGGTTCTGATTTTGGATGTGGTAGTGCTGGTATTGGCCGTGAAGGTTTTGAGAGTGCATCTTCTGGTAATGTTGGTACGGGTGCTAGCCGTGTGGAGGATGTTGATGATGATAGTAGTGGGCCTTCTTGCTCTTGTGGAAGTCTTGATGAGTGTTCTCTGTGTCGTGATAGTGACCTTGAATCCGAATTGGGGGTGGTCGAGGGTGGTGATGTTGTTGTAGTTGAGGGTTGTAACCATGATGAGGATGCCGCTGCTGCTGGTGTACATGCTGATATGGTGCAGTCCACTATTGGTTCTAGTGTAGTAGGGTGTAAACTTGCTTCAATGCAGATGATTTCAACCTCGGTTGGTAGAGGTCTTCCTGCACAAGCTCTGTCTTCCCCTTCTCTTGCAGGAGACACTACGGTTCCCAAGGTGCGCATAGCGGCAGGTTCGGCGTCTGGTGCAGCTTTTCCTGTTGTTGCAGGTTCGTCTCCTGCAGAACTATACCGTGGCTACTTGGGTTCTGTTAATCCTTCGAATGTAACTAAATTTGATGTTGGTGGAAGTCTGTGTGGTTCGGATGGGTGTCCTGAGCGCAGGCATGGTGATAGCCTTGAGAATGAAATGAGGGGTTATGGTAAAAATATTTTAAATTCTAATGGGGCCGGTTCTCATGGTTTGGTTGATATTGGTTTGCTTGAAGAGACTCAACTTGCCGCAGTGGGTGAACATGCATGTCGTGCAAATCCATTGGGTGAAGTTGATGGTGACGTAAAGGGTCTTAAAGCATTTAATAAAAGCTTGTATGCTTGTGGGGCAGAATCTCAGCTTGAGTGGACTCCTGATGTGGTTAGTGCAAATGAGTTAAAAGCTAGACACGTGTCTTCCTCTCGTGAAGCAGCTGGAGAAAATGCGGTTTTATCCCTATGTCACGCGCAAGTGGAGTCTGCTCTTGACGTGGGTGGAGAGAATGCATTTATTGCATTAAATGCAAGTGACCTTTCTTTGTCACGTGGAGATGCTAATGTTGTGGGTGGCATGCCTTGTTTAGGCAAAATGATTACTAGTGGGGCCGGATTTCAATGTCAAGTTTTACAAGAAAAGGTGTCTCCTGTCGCGGTTGATGCTAATCCTTTAAATGCTTTAATTGCAAAGAACAGTTCTCTCTTACGTGGTATTGATGGTTTGCTTAAACCATGTGAAGATGGCAGCGGTGATGAGGATATTGGCAGTGTGTTTAGTTGCTCTTGTGGGCTTGAATCCGAGTGTGATAAGTGCCGTGATAATGTTGCGGATGGTGATGAATTCGTGTCTGAAGGAGGCCATGTTGACGCTGCTTGTGAAGGTGGCCACGTTGAAGCCGCTAGTGCTGACTTAGGGATTGAGAAAGGTGGGGCAGGCTTGGCTCATATGAGTGATGTTCCTTGTGTCAGCGTGACCTCTAAAGCCCCTAGAGAGGCGTGTACTGATGTGAAGCTTGGCGGCAATGGGATTGCTTGGAGTCTAGAGATGGAAAAAGCTTCTGTGGTTGATGTACGTGCATTTAATGCCCCCCGCATATCTCTTTCAAGTGGTGTTAGTTGTCTCCAAGGATTAGTGGGAACACGTGCTGGCCATGGAACTTCTTTGCAAAGTAATACTTCAAGTGCTTGCCTTGTTTCTTCTTCCCTTTTAGCCTGTAATGATGACGTGGGTCCCTTGGGTCTCAAGTGTGGCCTTTCTAGTGATATTTTGGAAGGAAATTTAAGTGGTAGTCCCACTCACGTGACTGATGCTGTGATTGTTTCCCATGAACCGTCCAGTTTAGGTGTTGATAAGTTAGATGCTGAGCTTGTATCGGATGGTTCGCAGGTTTCCCATGCAACGTGGCTTCCTGATGATGAGCGTGGTAAGTCTGCTGAGCGCTTGCACTCTAATCTCTCGTCCAGCTTTGGTGTTGATAAGGTTGATGCTCCTCGTTCCTCTCCAACTGTTGATGTTGTTTCGCATGGCAAGCCTGTGGGCACAGTTGGTGAAGTCAATGGAAATAGCATCCCTGTTATGCTTGATTCTCGTCCCCATGCCAGGTTGGCTAGTAGTCCAAGCAATGGTCAGATAGGTCCGGGTGAAGAGTTTCCTCCTTTAAAGTCGTCCAGCCTTGGTGCTGAACGTAGTTATGTCTCTTCTGTCTGGAATAGACCGAAACCTAAGTTACAGAAGCTTATGAAAATGGATGTGGGTTCGGATTTGAATGGCAAATTCTCAATTCCTAAAGCTGTTATTGATGTGGGTGAGAAATTGTGGGAATTTGCTATTGTGGGGCACATTATTGATAAAAATTTACCTTTTTATTTGGTGCATAACTGGGTTCTTCGAAACTGGGGAAAAGAAGTGATTGAAACTATCAAGCTGGAACCGGGTTTCTTTCTTTTCAAATTTGGAAATGAACTTGCTTTGAATAATATTTTGAATGGTGAACCAACTTTCATTGCAGGTAAGCTTATGGTGATTAAACGGTGGTCTGTTGGAATGGTGCTGGAAAAGTAATATTTCTCCAAAATTCCTGTTTGGGTTAATTTAAAAAACCTTCCATGGCTGTGATACTAGTAATAAATTCAGTGTGCTTGATTCTAGTGATGT
>JAESVK010050724.1:0-11701 GCA_017140935.1 Hamamelis virginiana | reverse complement strand
GATTCAAGCGATCTTGTATTCGTGTGGATACCATTGGAGACTTCATCGTGTTGAAGTTCAAGATCAAGGATTGCAAATCGAAAGGCGATTCAAGTAAGATTTATTTATGTTCGATAAATATTTATTTGATTGTATGTATATCACATGTCCCTATGCTTGTTCGATTCTTGGTTAGGATCATTCGATGATGGAATCATCAATTTAAAAAGTTTTATTTTGTCTTCCGCTGCGATTCCATGATTTCGAACGATTCCTTTCAGTGGTATCAAAGCCAAATCAAGCATGGATATGAGATTTATGATGTTTGGCAATGGTTTAATTAATTAAAATCAAGTTTTTGATGGCTTAATCACCATACATGAATTCGGCAATGAGGGGGCTGCCTCCTATGTTTTTGTTTTGTGTTATTTGGCAACTAGGGTTTTTAGAAACTCTAGCTAGGTCACGGCTGCATGGGGCTGCCCTATAAGGTTCGGCCACTAGGGGTTTTACTCCTTTGGTGTTTTTGAGATTTAAGGTTTTGAAGAAACCCTAAAAAGTTTTTGGGTTCCCTCTCTATCTCTCTCTCAATTTCGGACATGCTAGGGTTTGGTTACTATATGATTAGATCATTAGGGTTTGATCTCCATGGTATGAAGATGCTTTGTTGATGATCAAATCCCCTCCAAGGTACACGCCTCTCTCTCTCCTCTGTCTCTCTATTTTCGGCCTCTTAGGGTTTCATGAACCCTATATGGTTCTTTGTTGATTTAATTTATGATTTGGGTTATGGTAACCCTATAATCATTAAATATGTTTGAATCTTGAGTTTTAGAAACCCTTGATTCAAATAGATGAGGTTCTTGATTTTGAGAAAATTATGAACATGACTTGATTTTGAGAAAATTGAGTTTCAATGGTGATTAGGGTTTTAAAATACCCTCATAGGGATTTCGGCCATGGGGTTTTACACCCTCATGGATTTCGGCTACTAGGGTTTAATAACCCTAGAACATATTTGCATGAATCTTGATTGTTTTTAAACTTGTTAAAAATTGATTCTTGATTATTGCAAATAACTTAGTTTAATTTTATTTAAACTTGCATATTGATGAAGATTGTTAAAGTGTTCAACAATGGTGGATTAGGGTTCTTTGAATCCTTGTATTCATCATCAATGGTGGCTAGTTTTAGGTTTTAGAAACCCTAAACTAATATAGGAATATTTCCTAATTTGTTTTAGGAATCCCTAAATGTCAAACTTGGATATTCCTAGTTTCTATTTTGTGTATTGTTTAATTTAGGAAAGTTTCTTATATTTGATTTGATTCTTTCTTATTTTAAATAATCACAATATAGATAATATTGCAGCATATATGGAGTTTATGGAAACCCTAAAAAGGTTAGGTTATGGTAAGGTTTCCTAACCCTAACCCTAACCCTAACCCTAGCACACTCTCTCTCTCTCACTATGAATTTCGGCCACATGGGTTTGGAACCCTAGTGTGCCTTAATTATTTTATGATTTCATGATCTTGTGTTCTTCATATGTTTTATAAAGTGTTTATAATATTTTCAAAATAAATTTTATTGTTTTTGAAAAGTAAAAATGAAGAACATAAAGATTTGATGAAAAGTGTTTTTATAAAACGTTTTTTGTGTTCATGAGAGATTGTGAAATTCATGTGATGAATTATTGTTTTTAATTGCTTAAAAACATTTAGGGATGTTGCTAGATGATATATAAACATGTTAAAAACGTTTTAGCATGATTGTATATTGAAAGTTTTAATTTTGAAATCGTTTTGAAATTAAAACTATGTTGCTGTTTTTCTGGGCAGCAATCATGAAGCTTTTGTAAAATCCAAAGAAAATAGTATCTGGGATTTTTGAAGCTTGCCACCTATTGACTTCATTAATATAAGGTCTTAACAAAGTCTAGGAAGGGTTCCCATGATTTTTAATGACCTAGAATAGCCACACTAGAATTTTTGTGAATAAGAGTCAATTCTGGAAATTTTGACTCTCTGTCACAAAATGTCTCTAATTGATACCAAATGTTGGAATCAAGTCTCGAGACCCCTGCCATTGTTTAGAGGACTGAAAAACCTAGTGAATTGAAGTGTTTCCATGACTTAGTTCACTTTAGGTTATGCCCAATAAATGCATTTGTGAACAAATTCCAGATTCTGCCATGGTTTGGAGTTAGTGTCACAAAATGCCTTAAAGTGATACCAAACGTTGGAATCACTAAACAAGACCTATGCCATTTGAAAGAAGACTGAAAATCCTTGTGAAATAGAGTATTCTCACATTTTAAAAGTTTGTTTTAATATAGGAAAGATTAGTCCCAAAACAGTAGCTGAATTCATTGTTTTGTGAAAAACTGGGTTTTGTGTCTTTTCAAGAATTTATGGTTTTGAGTTTTTATTTAATTCCTTCAGTATAGGTTAGTGTTGATTAATCTATAATGCATATTAAAGTGTTAAATGCATGATAGGAATTATGAAATTAATTTCTCAAATTAAATTCTATTTATTTAAAACCCTAATTATGTTAATTAGGAGTTTTACTTAAGAAAAGGTACTTTTACTTTCATATGAGATATGATGGTTTTATTTTAAATGAGATTTAAAAGATTGTTATTATTGTTATGAGATAATAATAATAATAATATTGAATTTAATTAATTAAATGCCATTGCCATCATTGCCTTTCTTTTATTGTTGTTTTTATTTATGCTATGAGTTTGTATAAATATGAATGGATAATTATGGACTCAAGACCAATTAAATGAGATGTGATTGGCCGCATTAGATGTGTATGGATTATTTTAAGGGTTATATTTAAAGTTGTTTAAATTTAAGTGATGTAATTAATTTGGGGCTTGCATGCCTCTTTCCCTCTCAATTCCTATGTATCCCCTATCTCCTTAATCCCCTTCTTTCTTTTATTTTAAATGTAATATTGGATACTTGGTGGAGCATGGTGGACTTGAGGTGCATGGTGGAGTTTTGTACGAGAGGAAAAGGCAAGTACTTGAGAAGGACTTGGCAAGGACTTCAAGACTTTTCGTAAATCTTTTAGTCTTGATGTAATAGTTACATAGTTTTAATTACGATCACTTAACCCTCATTATAGACCTAGGGTTCATCTTATTGGCTCAAAGACTGAACCCACCCTAAAGTCCATAATTAATCCAAGGCCCATTAATATATGAGATGTATGCTTGGTAGGGGGCCTTGACCTAATTTATTATATGTTCAAGATGAATCCACCATAGCCTCTAGGAGGACAGTGGGAGGATAATCGAGAACTAATAATAAAGTTTGGTCTAAACATTATATGTATGTTTGATATATATGTGATGCATGTGATGTATGTTTATTTTAAATGAGACCTCCTTTTACAAAACCCCTTTTGATTCAAAATTAAGTTGTAAGGAAGAAGCCTTGGGCTTTATCCTAGCCTCCCATCATTACATGATAGGTGGATTCTTAAGGTGGATGTGTTTGGCTGCAGATATGCGGGAACATGTTCATCCTGAGGGTTCATACTGTCTTGTTTTAATATTGGATATCATAAGGTGCGATAATGGTGTATCCCAAGAACCTGCTATGTGAGGGGTACAACATTCAATTGACCATACTTATGCGAATGATGGGTGTGACTTAACTAAAAAGTACTATCCAAGAACCTATTATGTGAGGATACTACAATTTAGAGGCTAAAGGATGATTGGAATTTGCTTTAGAAGCATTAGGATAAGAGTTATCCACTCATTAAGGGTTAGTATCCAAGAACCTATTATGTGAGGCTACTAATTTTAATGGGACCCCAATCCCTACTATGGAAATTCAGATGATGAAATTCCCGAGTCTTATCTAAGGGAGTATGAGATTTGAATAAAATAGTGGGACGTACCATAAGACTTAGAAACCAATAGGTCTTTATGTTTTGAATAATATGAAATTGTTATTATTTTCTGTTGTAGATGGCTCCACTAAACCCCTTATCTAGAATCCTTGATGACAACCGCTTAACTGGTCCTAAACTTTCAAGACTGGTTTAAGAAACCTGGTCTTAGCCGCTGACAAAATAGACTACGTGGTCAATACCCCTTGCCCCAATGCTTGGTTATAAGGAGGCATATTAGGAGAAGAAAGACACTTATAGTAAGTGGCTTAATGATAATGTAAGGTACATCTGAGGGAAATTTATGGTTCACAGAACAGAATTGTAAAGTACAATCCTGTTAGTGGACTCTTCTCCTATAAGATGATGTATGGGACATCTGTTAATGAGCTCTGCCTCATGATAATCCAGAACATTCATTCATTGTATGATCTTAAGTGTTAGGATCACTGATTACAAAAAGGGCATTGACATCTTGCTTTATTCCCTTCCTGCAAGTCACAAGTAATTCATCATAATCTTCCCTCACTGATTTGATGAATATACTAATGAGTGTTAGGAGACCTTGAAAAAGGAACCCAAAGGGAATGTTTTGGCTTTCAATGAAATTTTCACTTCTAAGACCGAACCTAAGGGCAAGGGAAAGAAGAAGAAGTCTCATAACAAACCAAAAAGAAGCATTAAGAAAGAGAAGTCTAAAGGAAAGAGTTTCAAGTGCGGATCACTGGAAGAGAAACTGCAAGGAGTACCTAGTTTGAAGAATGGTTCTTCTAATGGTACGTCCTATGCTTTATTCATTTACTAATTAAGAATTAGTATTATTCTGCTTATGGTATCCGATACCTAATTGTGCTTTCTTACAATGCGATTGTATGTAGAAGATCAAGTGAATATCAAGCGTTCTTTGTTTGGAAATGAATCAACAGTTGATACATTTAACATAGAAGCTTGATACTTGATTAGTTTATTTAGAGTTCATAGAACCTTTATTAAAATTGCCAATTGTTTTAATACTTCTTAATTGAGGTTTTATTTAAAACAGTTAATCTATAATATTAGATATTTTGGATTAATTCTGGCAATTGATTTAAAGTTCTATACTCTTTTTGAATACTTTGAATATATGCATAAAATAATATATTAGGATTCAACTCCAAGGATCACATTAATAAATGAATTTTGATTCATTAATGTGAACCGATCACCTTATTTTATAAGGAGATCAAAAGGATAATACATGAGATGTATAAACCTTACATTTAGTTTGAAATACTTCATATCTATTTTGAATATTTGAAAGTGTTCAAAGGATTCAAAACTATGAATATTTGAAGAGTTCAAATTATTCATTTGAAGTAAAGCTAAAAAGGAGATATTGAGAATATTTTAGTTGAATCATTTATTAAAGAGGACCTTAAATATGTTAAACGTTATAGTTTAAAGATTTATTTTAAATATGAGATATTTCAAATAAACCTTGAAAGCTATGCTTTCTTTAATAAAGAGTTATTAGAAAGCAATGTTTCCATAATGGTTGAGAACCATTCCTTTATGAAACATTATAAGGGATTTTATATTATTAAAGAGTTTAATAAATAAATACCTTGTTTCAAAAGGACTAGTGGGAGCAATAAAGTCATCATTCATTCTCAGCTTTCTTTATTTAAGTACATACTTTAAATACTAAGTATAGTATCATGAATTCCATAAAAGTTATAGGAATTCTAATCTCTCAAAAATGTTGATTTTATGAGGGATTATATATGAGTTTAATATTTGAGAAATATGGAATCTCATAAAAGATTATGTACTTAATATCATTAATGCTACAAAAGTTGTTGGCAGATATTGGAATTATTCAGAATAGTGATCCTGAATAAAAGTAAGTATATTCTTAAGTAAGTTAAGATTGTGATACTTACATGAATAAAGGAATCTAAAAGGATGCCATTTACAAGTTGCCTAAAAGAATGCCTAGTACATACTGTTCTCTACCAAGAACATAGGTCTCATTTACTGGACATCAGAGTTGGCAGCAGAATTATAGTTTAATTACTATTATTGAAAATAATAAAGATGCAAAGTTTGTTTGCATAGGATCTCCATTGCCATAACATCTATAGGAGTTATAAAGCCTTGTCTTTCGAAGACTAGTATAAGATACTATGGTGATTGGCTTTAGTGCAAGTGGGAGATTGTTAGAGGTATGCCCTAAAACCAATCCTAAAGTGCATATCTATTTCATATTAGGATAAGAAGGTACTGCTTATCGTTTGTATATTCAATTATATATACGATAATGTCCATGAATAAATGATAAGAGAAATGTGTATCTCAAGTTTGTTGAGATATGAAGACTCATATTTCTCATATACATTTATTCTTAAAGTGTTCCTGCTCATAGGTTTATTAAACAGGACATTTATTAAACCGGCAAGAGTGGCACAGATTTAAACTAACTCTAATGGGAGGATAGGTAGTCTTTCCTATCAGTGTAGAGACACTTAGGTTAATCTGTGGGTGCATGTTAGAGAATATGTACACTGAACATGATCTACTAGAATATTCCTATGGATATTAAGTTAAAGGAATATTCTTATGTTACGTCCATTTGGTAATCCTAAGACCTGAGACACCATGGATGTCTTGTGCCTGAGTTATTAGGGTTTGATAGTGTTTTATACAGCCTTGATCTTAAGGTTGTAGTCAGCACTCATTGGCTCTAATAGGTCTTGCATGAAGGCATATGAGTGGTCAATAAGGAATCATCACTCTCAATGTAATGAGAGAGAATGTCAGGGTCAGTTCTTAAATATAACTCTCAATGTGAATCTCTGGCCAGAGTGATAGATGAAATATGAAAGAGTTTCATAGGGTTCATCTTATTGAGATTATAATTTGAAGAACATATGACAAGAAAGTTAAGATAGGGTTTTGACTTATATCCATACCCTAAATATCTTAACTATGACATTAGGGGATGAAGGATTAAGTAACAAGAAGGGTTCACATAGTTATGTTATTCACCCAAACCTAGGGCATGTCATGACACATTGCTAGATGTCACTCATGACCAGTGAAAGCCTATTGATAAGTGTTATCAATGAGGGCATAATTGGAATAGTTTCAATTAAACCTTTAAATAGAAAGTTTCTATTTTAGGAGACATGGAGATGTCCCTAGTCACTGCTAGGTTGGGGTGAACCCAATGGGTCACACACAAACAAAGAGTATAAGAGAGTCTCTTAAATTAAAGAGAGAAGGGAATTTCCTAAAATTAATTCTATTAATAACCTTGTGTTATATAAGGAATTAAGTTATATATTAATTAGTAATATATAAAAAGAATTAAGTTACTTTTGGAAATAAGTATTAAATAGAAACCCTAGGGGTTTTCTATAAATACTAGTTGATGAGACAAGCTAGCACTAAGCCTCCCATCATTAAATTAGAGAAAGAGTTTTTCCCCTCTCCCAAGCTTGATTCTTCCATTGTAGAGAAGTTTCAAAGATTCAAGCGATCTTGTATTCGTGTGGATACCATTGGAGACTTCATCGTGTTGAAGTTCAAGATCAAGGATTGCAAATCGAAAGGCGATTCAAGTAAGATTTATTTATGTTCGATAAATATTTATTTGATTGTATGTATATCACATGTCCCTATGCTTGTTCGATTCTTGGTTAGGATCATTCGATGATGGAATCATCAATTTAAAAAGTTTTATTTTGTCTTCCGCTGCGATTCCATGATTTCGAACGATTCCTTTCAGTGGTATCAAAGCCAAATCAAGCATGGATATGAGATTTATGATGTTTGGCAATGGTTTAATTAATTAAAATCAAGTTTTTGATGGCTTAATCACCATACATGAATTCGGCAATGAGGGGGCTGCCTCCTATGTTTTTGTTTTGTGTTATTTGGCAACTAGGGTTTTTAGAAACTCTAGCTAGGTCACGGCTGCATGGGGCTGCCCTATAAGGTTCGGCCACTAGGGGTTTTACTCCTTTGGTGTTTTTGAGATTTAAGGTTTTGAAGAAACCCTAAAAAGTTTTTGGGTTCCCTCTCTATCTCTCTCTCAATTTCGGACATGCTAGGGTTTGGTTACTATATGATTAGATCATTAGGGTTTGATCTCCATGGTATGAAGATGCTTTGTTGATGATCAAATCCCCTCCAAGGTACACGCCTCTCTCTCTCCTCTGTCTCTCTATTTTCGGCCTCTTAGGGTTTCATGAACCCTATATGGTTCTTTGTTGATTTAATTTATGATTTGGGTTATGGTAACCCTATAATCATTAAATATGTTTGAATCTTGAGTTTTAGAAACCCTTGATTCAAATAGATGAGGTTCTTGATTTTGAGAAAATTATGAACATGACTTGATTTTGAGAAAATTGAGTTTCAATGGTGATTAGGGTTTTAAAATACCCTCATAGGGATTTCGGCCATGGGGTTTTACACCCTCATGGATTTCGGCTACTAGGGTTTAATAACCCTAGAACATATTTGCATGAATCTTGATTGTTTTTAAACTTGTTAAAAATTGATTCTTGATTATTGCAAATAACTTAGTTTAATTTTATTTAAACTTGCATATTGATGAAGATTGTTAAAGTGTTCAACAATGGTGGATTAGGGTTCTTTGAATCCTTGTATTCATCATCAATGGTGGCTAGTTTTAGGTTTTAGAAACCCTAAACTAATATAGGAATATTTCCTAATTTGTTTTAGGAATCCCTAAATGTCAAACTTGGATATTCCTAGTTTCTATTTTGTGTATTGTTTAATTTAGGAAAGTTTCTTATATTTGATTTGATTCTTTCTTATTTTAAATAATCACAATATAGATAATATTGCAGCATATATGGAGTTTATGGAAACCCTAAAAAGGTTAGGTTATGGTAAGGTTTCCTAACCCTAACCCTAACCCTAACCCTAGCACACTCTCTCTCTCTCACTATGAATTTCGGCCACATGGGTTTGGAACCCTAGTGTGCCTTAATTATTTTATGATTTCATGATCTTGTGTTCTTCATATGTTTTATAAAGTGTTTATAATATTTTCAAAATAAATTTTATTGTTTTTGAAAAGTAAAAATGAAGAACATAAAGATTTGATGAAAAGTGTTTTTATAAAACGTTTTTTGTGTTCATGAGAGATTGTGAAATTCATGTGATGAATTATTGTTTTTAATTGCTTAAAAACATTTAGGGATGTTGCTAGATGATATATAAACATGTTAAAAACGTTTTAGCATGATTGTATATTGAAAGTTTTAATTTTGAAATCGTTTTGAAATTAAAACTATGTTGCTGTTTTTCTGGGCAGCAATCATGAAGCTTTTGTAAAATCCAAAGAAAATAGTATCTGGGATTTTTGAAGCTTGCCACCTATTGACTTCATTAATATAAGGTCTTAACAAAGTCTAGGAAGGGTTCCCATGATTTTTAATGACCTAGAATAGCCACACTAGAATTTTTGTGAATAAGAGTCAATTCTGGAAATTTTGACTCTCTGTCACAAAATGTCTCTAATTGATACCAAATGTTGGAATCAAGTCTCGAGACCCCTGCCATTGTTTAGAGGACTGAAAAACCTAGTGAATTGAAGTGTTTCCATGACTTAGTTCACTTTAGGTTATGCCCAATAAATGCATTTGTGAACAAATTCCAGATTCTGCCATGGTTTGGAGTTAGTGTCACAAAATGCCTTAAAGTGATACCAAACGTTGGAATCACTAAACAAGACCTATGCCATTTGAAAGAAGACTGAAAATCCTTGTGAAATAGAGTATTCTCACATTTTAAAAGTTTGTTTTAATATAGGAAAGATTAGTCCCAAAACAGTAGCTGAATTCATTGTTTTGTGAAAAACTGGGTTTTGTGTCTTTTCAAGAATTTATGGTTTTGAGTTTTTATTTAATTCCTTCAGTATAGGTTAGTGTTGATTAATCTATAATGCATATTAAAGTGTTAAATGCATGATAGGAATTATGAAATTAATTTCTCAAATTAAATTCTATTTATTTAAAACCCTAATTATGTTAATTAGGAGTTTTACTTAAGAAAAGGTACTTTTACTTTCATATGAGATATGATGGTTTTATTTTAAATGAGATTTAAAAGATTGTTATTATTGTTATGAGATAATAATAATAATAATATTGAATTTAATTAATTAAATGCCATTGCCATCATTGCCTTTCTTTTATTGTTGTTTTTATTTATGCTATGAGTTTGTATAAATATGAATGGATAATTATGGACTCAAGACCAATTAAATGAGATGTGATTGGCCGCATTAGATGTGTATGGATTATTTTAAGGGTTATATTTAAAGTTGTTTAAATTTAAGTGATGTAATTAATTTGGGGCTTGCATGCCTCTTTCCCTCTCAATTCCTATGTATCCCCTATCTCCTTAATCCCCTTCTTTCTTTTATTTTAAATGTAATATTGGATACTTGGTGGAGCATGGTGGACTTGAGGTGCATGGTGGAGTTTTGTACGAGAGGAAAAGGCAAGTACTTGAGAAGGACTTGGCAAGGACTTCAAGACTTTTCGTAAATCTTTTAGTCTTGATGTAATAGTTACATAGTTTTAATTACGATCACTTAACCCTCATTATAGACCTAGGGTTCATCTTATTGGCTCAAAGACTGAACCCACCCTAAAGTCCATAATTAATCCAAGGCCCATTAATATATGAGATGTATGCTTGGTAGGGGGCCTTGACCTAATTTATTATATGTTCAAGATGAATCCACCATAGCCTCTAGGAGGACAGTGGGAGGATAATCGAGAACTAATAATAAAGTTTGGTCTAAACATTATATGTATGTTTGATATATATGTGATGCATGTGATGTATGTTTATTTTAAATGAGACCTCCTTTTACAAAACCCCTTTTGATTCAAAATTAAGTTGTAAGGAAGAAGCCTTGGGCTTTATCCTAGCCTCCCATCATTACATGATAGGTGGATTCTTAAGGTGGATGTGTTTGGCTGCAGATATGCGGGAACATGTTCATCCTGAGGGTTCATACTGTCTTGTTTTAATATTGGATATCATAAGGTGCGATAATGGTGTATCCCAAGAACCTGCTATGTGAGGGGTACAACATTCAATTGACCATACTTATGCGAATGATGGGTGTGACTTAACTAAAAAGTACTATCCAAGAACCTATTATGTGAGGATACTACAATTTAGAGGCTAAAGGATGATTGGAATTTGCTTTAGAAGCATTAGGATAAGAGTTATCCACTCATTAAGGGTTAGTATCCAAGAACCTATTATGTGAGGCTACTAATTTTAATGGGACCCCAATCCCTACTATGGAAATTCAGATGATGAAATTCCCGAGTCTTATCTAAGGGAGTATGAGATTTGAATAAAATAGTGGGACGTACCATAAGACTTAGAAACCAATAGGTCTTTATGTTTTGAATAATATGAAATTGTTATTATTTTCTGTTGTAGATGGCTCCACTAAACCCCTTATCTAGAATCCTTGATGACAACCGCTTAACTGGTCCTAAACTTTCAAGACTGGTTTAAGAAACCTGGTCTTAGCCGCTGACAAAATAGACTACGTGGTCAATACCCCTTGCCCCAATGCTTGGTTATAAGGAGGCATATTAGGAGAAGAAAGACACTTATAGTAAGTGGCTTAATGATAATGTAAGGTACATCTGAGGGAAATTTATGGTTCACAGAACAGAATTGTAAAGTACAATCCTGTTAGTGGACTCTTCTCCTATAAGATGATGTATGGGACATCTGTTAATGAGCTCTGCCTCATGAT
>JAESVK010050723.1:5575-29212 GCA_017140935.1 Hamamelis virginiana | reverse complement strand
CCTATTCGTAGCGAGAATGCGAGTGGAAGACAAGAAGGTGTTCGCTCGATTTGGCTTGACTTCATGGTTCTTTCTCTATCATGTGAAACTTGAAGACAAGCTTCTTAACTCTGTAATCCACTTCTGGGACTCTGATCTTCATGTATTTTGCTTCAACTGTGAAGAGGTATGACCTTTATTTGAAGAGTTTTGTGCCTTAACGAATATATCTGCTAGTGGTCCTTTCATCTTTCCTACTATTCGTCGAGGTTACTTACAAACCTTCTCTTCTCTCTTTGAACTTGCCTAGAGAAGCTTCTTCATACATCCATGAAAACTCTATTGATCTTCTTAAACTAACTTAATTTTTCTTGAGGGAAGGGGGAAAATTACTAGCTCTTCATAGGCCTACCCAGTACGCACTCGCCTTATGCATAGTGGGTTGTTTTCTTGTTTCGAACGGAACCACTTTCATACCCATTGAAACATGTGAGCTCATTCTGCCATTGTCGAAGTCTCATAACAACATTCCCCTGGTACTAGCTGAGACTCTAAATGGACTTGACCACTTTCACTCCAACTCTGCTTCTTGCATTAAGGGTAGCCCTATTCTCCTTCAGATGTGGTTGGTTGAGAGACTCAAGCTGATCACTCCTCTTGATGGGCCCGAACACTTGTCCCATAATTATTGTTCACGAGAGCTTTTATCCCTTGAGCGTCGCTCGATTCAGGACATGATCATCTTCTTCTTTTCTCTAACTTGGAGATATATTTAGTGGTATGCGGCTATATGGGACTGTAGCGAAGAGTATGTGCTACACACTTCGGGATGCTGTCAGGTGAAGCTCATGGGCTTAAAGCATACATCATTCTACTGGGCTTCTCGTGTACTTCGCCAAATGGGCCATGTTCAAATAAACCTCCCTATCAAAGGGCATGTTCATGGGATAGAGGTGACTACTCCTTTGGTATCTTTGGCTATGAAGAAATGGGCTTCAGGCTTATCTATGATTCAGGTGGGGAATCTCAATGAGTCCTTCAGGTTTGGTGAGGGGTATCGGGCTTGGTTTAAATAGGACTTGGGTTCAAACATGCATGCTATGAAGGATAGGGCTCGAAGCCTTGCTTATGATTCTCTAATTGTAACTCAGTCAGCAGGTTCGTCTCTCCCATCAGATGTGTCGCGAGCTAGGACGGCTAAAAGAAAAAGGAAGAACGAAGATGAGACCCAGGCCTGCAGAGCGAGGAGAGCTTAGGATAGACTAGGAATTTTTATTTATTTTTAAAGCAGAATGAATGTGAGAATTATGAGAAATAGGAATTATGGGCACATATGGCATGTAATAAGACTTTCAAATGATGTCTACCTTTTATGGATGAATAAATATCAAATTTATTAGAATATCGACAAACTCCAAATGACAATTACAATTGAATCAACTGTTGGTTGTTTTTATAAGAAATAGACCGCACTCAAGGTAACTTTATGGGTTGTCTACGTATCCCCGTCCTTGATGTACTTTTTTATCATTTTTTCTTAACTCATTGTGATATTTGGGGAATCAGGTCTTCGTAGTTCATAAATCAAGTTGAAGAAGTCCACTTTTCTTATATATATATATATATATATATAATTTATATGTGGTACTTCTTCAATTGATCTAAATTGGTAGGTTGAGAGAACTCATTTCCATCGATGTCTGAATCTTCACTGCTCCGCCTGATAGTATATCTTTGATGATGTAAGGGCCTACCCACATGGGCTTGAACTTTCCTCGCGGGTCGTGGATCAGTGCTCAGATCTCTTTTAGTACCAAATCCCCCTTCTTTAAACTTCTGTTCTTCACTTTCTTACCAAACATCTTGGTTATTCTTTTTTGATACCCCTAAATGTGGTAAAATGCCATCAACCGCTTTTCATCCAGTAGAGCTAACTCTTCATATCGATTCTTAACCCATTCCACTTCAGCCAATTGGCTCTCCATGACGATCCTGAGTGACAGAACTTCTAATTCTATGGGTAATACTGCTTCCATTCCATACACAAGTGAAAAAGGTATAGCCCCAGTCGATGATCTAATAGAAGTGCGATATCCCTACAGTGCCAATGATAATTTCTCATGCTAGTCATTGTAAGTCTCGGTGGTCTTTTTCAAGATGAACTTGAGATTCTTATTCGCTACTTCAACAGCCCCATTTGTCTGTGGCCTATAGGGAGACGAATGATGGTGCTTGATGTTATAATTTTGCAAGAGCACTTCAATTTCTTTTCGGAAATGCTGTCCATTGTCAGAGATAAACTCGTGGGGCACTCTATATCTGTAGATGATATTATTATGTATGAACATCACTACTTACTTGGCATTAAATGTCTTGTAGGATGCAGCCTCTACCCACTTGGTGAAATAATCTATGGCGACCAGGATGTATTCGTGTCCGTTTGATGCTGTAGGGGTTACCTTGCCAATAATGTCGATGCCCCATGTTGCAAATGGCCATGGCGAAGACATGGTAGTGAGTGGCATCGAGGGTTGATGTTTTCCACTTGCAAACACTTGACACTTGTGGCACTTCTTGACATGCAGATGGCAATCTCTCCATGTTTGACCAATAATATCCTAATCTCATGATCTTTTTGGCTAGCATGTATCCATTCATATGTGGAGCCCCAACCCCTTAATGCACTTCCAACACTATCTTTTCAGCTTCTTGTTCATTAACACATAACAGATGCACTCCATCGTGTGTTCTACGGTACAGCTTCCCCCCACACAGAATATACTGGCTGGCTAACCTCCTTATGGTCTTCCTATCTATAGACGATGCTTCTTTCGGATACTCTCCTCTTTCTACAAACTGCTGAATGTCGTAGTACCATAGCTTTCCATCATTAGGCTCTCCTTCTTGTATGACACATTGGTAGGCTGGTTTCTCTCTTGACTCGATGATGAGAGGAGTTACACCTTCATCTTTGGGGATATCTACCATGGATGCTAGAGTGGCTAAGGCATCCGCAAACTTATTCTATAACTTGGACAGGTAGAAGAAGTCAATTCGACGGAATTCTTTTACCAAGGCCTCTAAATATTCATGGTAAGGTAGCAACTTCTTATCCCGAGTCTTCCATTCTCCTCTAGTCTGACATATGATCAGGGCTGAATCCCTGTATACTTCTAATTCTTTCACACCCAACTCCAAGGCAGCTTCTAATGCTAGGATACAAGCTTCATATTCGGCTATATTATTAGTGGCATTGAAAGATAACTTGACAGATAATGGTATCAAGTTATCCTCCGGTGTGACTAACAACACGCCTATTCCACATCCTCTCTTATTATGAGCCCCATCAAAGGATACTTTCCAAGGCTCCTTACTCACTTCTAGAATCTTTTCGTTGAGGAAATCGTACTCAGATTGTCTTTCTGTTGATGATAGATGCTCTGCTAGAAACTCTGCCACCGCTCTCCCTTTCACTGACTTCTGCACTACATATTGAATGTCGAACTCTGATAACAGCAATAACCAATGGGCTGTCCTATAGGATAATACTGGCTTCTCTAATAAGTACTTCAGGGGGTCCATGCGACTAATGAGTTGCACTTGAAAAGATAGCATGTAATGGCGGAGCTTTTGGGTAACCCACACCAATGCCACACATGTTTTCTCTAATGCGTTGTACTTAATCTCATAGTCAGTCATCTTCTTACTCAAATAGTACACCGCAGTCTCCTTTCGAGATTCTGGTAGATACTGAGCTAACATAGCTCCCATCGCAGTTTTAGTGAGTGTTAGATAAAGTAGCAAAGGCTCACCTTACCGCGGGGGAACTAATATTGGTGGGTTGCTCAAATACCTCTAAATGGTTTCAAAGGATTTTTGGCACGCGTCATTCCATTTTGTGGGCACATCCTTCTTAAAAAGCTTGAAGATGGGTTCACAAATCATGGTCAGCTGTGCTATGAATCGACTAATAAACTGAACTTTGCCTAAGAATCCTCGAATCTCTTTTTCTGTCTTTGGCGGTTGCATCTCCGTGATAGCTTTAATCTTTCCCGGGTAGACCTCTATTCCTTTCTGAGTGATCATAAATCCCAGCAACTTCCCCGCAGTTACTCCAAAGGCACAAAGGATTCAATCTCAGGTTATATTGCTTAATTCATTGAAGGAACTTGCCTAGAGCCTCAAAATGGCCTTCTCGATCCTTAGACTTCACGATCATATCATCCACATACACCTCTACTTCCTTATGAATCATATCATGTAATAAGGTGGTTGCCATTCTCTGATAGGTAGAACCGGCATTCTTTAGGCCAAATGGCATAACTCGATTGCAGAAGGTCTCCGATTGAGTGATGAATGAGGTTTTCTCCATATCTAGAGGAGCCATCTTTATCTAATTATAACCTGAGAACCCGTCCATGAAGGATAACAAAGCATGACCGACGGTACTATATACCAGGATATCTATGCGCGGCAACGGGAAATCATCTTTAGGGCACCCCTTGTTCAAATCCCGGAAATCTGCACACATTCTAACCTTTCAGTCCTTCTTAGGCACTAGCACAATATTGGCTAACCATTCGGGGTACTCTACTACTTGGAGAAATCCAGCGTTCATCTGCTTCATTACTTCATCTTTGATTTTCAATGCCCACTCCGACTTCATTCTTCTCAACTTCTGCTTAAATGGCTTAACCCTCGAATTAGTGGGAATAAAGTGCTGCACTATGTCGGTGTCTATTCCTGGCATATCCTTGTACGACCATGCAAACACCTTTATGATTTCCTTCTACAATCCTACCAATTTTTCTTATTTTTATGGTGACAGAGTTGCCCCAATGTTAATTATCTTAGGCGATTCATCGGATCCTATATTAACTGATATTAATTCATCCACATTAGGTCGAGCATGTTCCATTTACCTTCGTTGTTCAAACTCAGGGGGAACATCCTCTCTAGGATCTATGTTCATGCAATATATACCCATAGAAGAAAGGAGAAACAAACTGCAAACGAGAAGAATGAAGAAAATGAATACTTTATTAATCATGAACTAAACTATCATTCGCCTCCTAACAGAGGAGGGATGATTTTATTGAAAAGGAAAAAAAAGAATGCTATTCAATAATCCTACGGAAAGAAAGCATAGAAATCCTATAAACTATCATCTGATGGGAACGATTCTTCCTCGACTGAGTCTTCAACTTGAGGCTCATACTCAAGGCTCCAATTGGTCAATGGACTGGAAGTATCTTCAATGAGGTGGATAGGATCGTGTTCATGAACATGCTCTTCGATGCAGGCAATCTCTTTGAACATAGCCCCTATAGCGATTTCATCGATATGGTCGACCCAGTCAAACTCTGTATGCTCTTTGGCTATGATGGTAGTTGGAGAGAGAGGTAGTGGAGTGTTGAAGAAGATTTCAAACCCAGGAACTCTAGCTTTCTGATCTTTAAGGTAAATGGGCTCGGGGAACCACAATAAGGGAAATCATCCCCTTCTTTGACAAAAGCCTCATTCAAAGTGGGTCAGTAAGGTTTTAGAGCGAGGTTAGGGACTCGTCCTTCTTCTTTGGCCAACTGTCTTTCCCTTCTTTTCCAAGCCATCTCTTTTCTATCGACTTTGGTACTTTGATAACCCAATCCAAAATGATAAATTGCTGAGGGATATTCGATGGGACCAGACGTGCCTTGATGATGACGACTTAAGCCCATTCCTGGAAAGAAGTCCATATCTTTCATGATCTGACCCACTTGCATATTCCCATATGGACTGTAGTCTAGCACCATTTTCTCTTTAGATCCTGGCTCAACTTCTACACACTGTATGTACTCAAAGCCTGTCAACGGTACCACTTAAATCTCAGGCTTGATTTCACAAACAGGTATACGGGTAGGAGTGATCTCAGAATCTCCCTTCAATGTTACCATTGAGCCTTTGTAGGGGAACTTAACTTTTTAATGGAGAGAATAAGGCACAGCCCCAATCGGATGGATCCAAGGTCTACCAAGTAACAGGTTGAAACAAGCAGGCATATCTAGTACTTGGAAATCGACTTGGAATTCTACCGGCCCAATGACTAGAGGTAAGGTGACCATGCCAATCGCTTCTCTTCGAGTGTTGTCGTACGCTCTCACAGTTTGCCTTGACGGCTTGAATTCTGACGGTTCGATGCCCAAGGAAGTGGTAGTACTGAGAGGACACGCATTCGAAGTTGACCCATTATCTATCAATACAGTAGGAATTCTCTTGCCCATAGTGTCCACTGTGACATACAAAGCTTGCAAATGATGAGGTCCCTTCTTTGGAAGGTCTGACTCTGTGAAGGATATCGACTGCCCATGCTGAACTGGACTGACCAAACCAACTAAATCTTTGGATGAAATGTCGATGGGAATCTATACTTGGTTAAGTAGCCTGAGCACGATCTACCTATGTTTCTGTGAAGCCATTAAAAGCCCCCAGATGGTGATATTGGCTTGAGTCCGCTTAAGCTGTTTCAATACCTCATCCTCTTCTTCTTAAACTTCAGTGCGTTGGGGTCTCTCTAACTCTCCTAAGGGATTATCGGATTCCAAGTGAGTGGGCTTGCAATGACGACCTCCCCTAGTGACATGGTTAACATCTTTCTCATCGATGGCCCAAATATATGCTATCTCTTCGGGTGTATTCATCAAATCCTCCCATTCTATGATATCAACCTCACTTCCCAACCCGTCATCTATAGTAGACTTAGCAGAAGTTGATCTTGACTTGAAATATTGGGTGACCCATGGTTGTCTTGGGTAAACGGCTAAATAAAGAACTTCTCCGTACATATCGGTGGTCCTGGCGGTCATGCGGGTTCTATTCTCAAAATGCTTCTTGTGGATAACCTGGCTAACTTCCTCAGAAAGAATAAAGTTTGGATCTTCGGGTTCATCATGAGCCATAGGAACACTTTCTTTAGGCAAGTCATCATCCCAACCAGTAGGGACAATGGGCTCTTCAAAAATGGGCTTCTCTACCTTTGGATAAAGGATATAGAAAGCAAACTTTTCGCTTGGTTCACCCAACAGGCCTACTTCAGGATCTCCGGCCTTATATCTCTTTCGCAACTCCTGCTGGCTGGTCCCAGTCTTAGAAAAGGCTTTCTTGGAACTTGGCTTGAATGGGGCAATGGGCTTAAGGGTTTGACAGGGATGGGACACCTCGACTGTGGTGATAGGAGATGAAGGGTGAGGATGGATGGGTTCATAGTGGCAATAAGGGTCGGCATGGATGACATTGATATTGGCTGGTGGTGGGACTGCATGGGTAGGAAGTGGATTTTGGGTGACATTGGGTTGAGAAGGTGGGGAAATGGTTTTGTTATCTATGAGGTCTTGAACTTCATGACGAAGGCAGATGCAATGGTTGGTAACATGGCCTTTGGATTGATGGAATTGGCAGTATTCATTTTCATTGTAGTTATTGGGTAATGGATTGGGTGTAGGTCTGGGCTCTAAAGGTTGGAGCAAGCCTCGAGCTTTTAATTTCTCGAAGACTTTTTCCAATGGCATATAAAGCTCGGTGAATTTTTTGAATGGTTTATTTCCTAAGGAAAAGGGTTAGGTAAATGGAGGAGGCTGAGATATGGCGTTAACTTCGGTAGCCTTACCATTGATGACAGGTCGGCGGTTTTTGTAGGGTTCATCGGTTCAGAGGGCTCCATCGGCTAGAGCGTCCTCCACTTGGGTACCAGCAAAGACCAGAGCTCGGAAATTTGGAAGATATTGGAAAAACATGTGCTTATGATAAACTGGGAGCAAGTTCTTCACTATCATGCGGATTTGTTCTTCTTCCTTAGGGTGGTTAGCCATTTTAGAAGCCTTGGCTCTCCAGCGGGTGGGGAAAGCAGAGAAAGTTTTCCCTGATTCCTGTTTAGTAGTCTCCAAATCCCTCCTTGTGACATCAACTTCTGTGTTATACCTGTAATGATTGCTGAACTCAGTGCATACATCCTCCCAGGTCTTCATTCTCGATTCATCCAGTGCCAGAAACCATTTTAGGGCAGACCCTGCTAGTGTCTCATGAAATATTTGGGCTAACATATCATTGCCAGCCCCTCGTGGGTGCATGGCCCTCACATACATCTTCAGATGGGTCTTAGGACAACCCATTCCATCAAACTTCTCTAACTCGGGCATTCTGAAATGAGTGGGCATACGGGCCTTAGGGAACAGAGATAAGGACGACATGTCCACCAAATCATCAGATTTTCTAATACCTCTCAAGGCTTTTACCAGGGCTTCCACCTTACTACTGAACAATATGGGCTCAGTGGAAAAGAAAACAGGGGTATTAGGTTTAGATTCATTGTCCAGATCAATGGGTTGAACGAATTCCATACCAGACTTGGCGGGCTCAACAACCACCTTGGGCTTAGGGAAACATTCCCCCTCATCATCGAACAGGGGATTAGTATGGGCTCTCATCTTATCATTCTCTCATTTCTTATGGATCAACTCTTGAACTACCTTCAAAAGTGCATCAATCTTCTCATCAGTCGTTTTTCCATTAGTTCCAACGGCAGTAGGGGTATGATCTTCCTGACTAGACATCTTCGAATCAACAGGTAAACTCTTAAATAACCGACCGCTAGAATCACGACGCCAAGCCAGAAGGCTAGGAAAGAAACGAGAAAGGGTTTGAATCAACTGAGAGCTTCCAGTGTGAAAAAGGATGAAAAAGGACAATAGACTACTCATTGGCAAAAGTATGGGCCTAAAACCCACACACCAAACTCAATCTCTCATTCTGAAGATGGGCCAAACTTAATCTCTCATTCTGAAGATGGGCCTATTGCCCTACCAAGAATCCCATCGAAAACTCCCCAAACTCTCATCTCAATCTTATCGTAGGCCTCAACTTTCTTATCCAAAGATATGGGTCTAAGGCCCACACTTAAAACTTATCTAAGACCTATGAACGGGCATCACTATTTGGACAGCATAACACTACCACGGGCCTAAACCCATAAACATGTAGGGTACTAAGCCTTTATCAAGTACCTTAACTCTTTGAGAGCACAGTCTTTAAGAGTTTAGGGCATTTCATAAAGATATAGTCCTACAAACTCGAGTCCTAGTGGTTCTACACACTTACACACTTAACAATCAAGGCTTAATACAAAACCGGTGGGGAAAATCAGGCAGCATAACATTACAATAGTGTGTGATAGGAGATGTAGGGTATGTGTCCTATGGAGACAATGTATATGAACTAATGCAAAGGGTAGGTTGAGTGTCCCTTACTCGCTCGATCCAATCGATATACCTAACCACATGTGACATCAGGAATGCCGCGTGGGTCCAACAGTACGTGATTGATTCGTTTGATATACCCGAGGGTACTTGGCAAGAAGAATGATGGCTTTCGCATACATGGAACCCAAGAATCAAAGAGACTAGGCCTAGGGCTAGGCTCATTGTTGGCTTTAGCATACAACATCCTAAACATGCAGAGTCAATGCGCACACAATGTAGAAATCAAAGTCAAACAGTCATGCAAATGCCAGTGGTTGATTTTATTAAATTAAGAAATTGAAAAGCCCAAAAATAATTAATTGGAGTTTAGCCCTCGACATCCCCAGCGGAGTCGCCAATATGTGAACCAGCCAAATATAAGACCGAGGGATCGAGAGGCTTTTATTCACTTAATAGTCATCGTGGATTGTGGATTATTCATTACCCGTCTCGATTTATCCTTCTATATTTTCCACATTTATCCTTCTCTATTATCCACTCAAGATTGGGTTTTTGAAAAAGGATAAGAGTTTATAAAAAAACTGGGAGTCGCCACCTTATTTTTAGGGAACAAAGAAACCACAAAAAGAGTTTTATTTTCAATAAAACACTAACTCCATATTTTTAGGAAAAAGGCAAGTCTTCGAACCAAAATAGGATTCGGGGGCTAGGTTATGAAGTGGGAAGGTTCCAAGGGACTCCTTGTATGCACCCACCTCACCCTAATTAAAGGTCTCCTAATTACTATTGGGCTTTATCAAAATCTCATAAAAAACAACCTATCATATCTAATCAACCAAGAAAATAGTGTATATAATACTAAATAATAATAATAATAATAAAGAATCAAAAATACTAAAGATCTTAGGAGACAAGAGTCATCCTAAGATTGGACTTACGCCCTATTGACTGCCTATGTACTTTACCAGTTTCCTGATAGAGATCAAAGTCCACGTAGTTCGATAACCCTAGGACTCTCCTATTGTAATGAACCACTTAATCGAAGGAATTCTATATTATCTAGGACTCTAACTTCGAGAGTTTGAATTTAATCAAAACACTTTTTTGTATTAAAAAGGGAATTTTATTCCAAGTCAAATACTTTCAAAATCACTTACTTTTAGAGTTTTTATCGTAGTAAACTCCTAGATTAGGTAGAACTCGATTACTATGGCAATTCTTACAACAAAGGATAGTCCTAAGTGGGGTCAAGTAACCCCCCTAGTCCTAGGGTCTCTAACTAGTCTTAGGTTAGTCTAAACACCTAATATACTAACATTATGTATGCTGGAATTTATATAAAATATACTAAATATGCAATAGAGAATATAAACAATGCATGAAAAATGTCCTAAATGTAATTTAAGTTATCTATGTGAACCTAAACATGTTTCTATGTTAGTTGGATCCTAAAAATGGTTTTTTAATCCATTTTAAAGTTACTTTAAACCTTGGACAGATTTATATGCAACCAAAAAATGAATTTAAAACCCAAAAATGAAATAAATAAAAGAAGTGTAAATGTCCTAATATGCAACTTAATATGATATACCAAAATAATAATGCATCATGTTTAAAAACACCAAGTTTAAACATAAGGGAAGGGACTTACCATAGTTTGCTCCCTCGAACACGTTTCATATGATATTTCAAACATTAAACATAAATATAAATGATATAAACAAACCCAAACATGTTCCTAATGACCAATACTAATTTAACATAATCAATACAAACTAACTATAAAAACCATAATGCAGAAAATCTACATGCTAACCTATATGCAACTAATCCTAACCTTTGAATACCCAACTTAGGTAACCTTTGAATTCCCAACTTAGGTACCCATCCCTAACATGGCATAGGAGAAGAATGAAGAAGAAGAATAAGAAATATGCATCTTTTAAACTAATGCACAAAAATTAATTACACTAACCTTTCTTGCCTCCTTCTCCCTTGCTCCTTGCTTCTTCTCCAACCTCTAAGGGCCTCAAAGATGTGGCTAAGAATGCTATGGGGGAAACTTGTGCAAGGTTCAAGTCTCTACTCTCCAAACTAGCTCTCTAATGCCAATTCACTGTGTTAAAACTGATTTCAGGGCTTTCTATTTATAGGAAAGCCTGAAATTGATCAATGGCTGAGTTTAAATCTCTTAGGAATGATCTAAGGGTCACAAATCAGCCTTCCAAGGTCTTTTAATTCATCCCAAAGTCCCTAAGGCCGAATTGGACACATGGCAAGCACTTGGAAGAGTCCTAGACAAAAGAGAGACTGAAAAATAGCAGTTGGAGGCATGAAGCTCGGATGACCATCCTCCTTGGGATGGTTGGCCATCTCTCATGGACGGTTGGCCTTCCCTTGGGGGATGGTCATCGAGCTTTGAGCCCAATTTTGCCCAATGTGGGCCTATCTCAGTCCGTTTAGACCCGGTTTCGGCTTTTTTCGGCTTTTCGGGCCCGTTGTAAGTCCAAATTCGAAGATTCAAGCGCCCAAACGATCGTGATTCGATTCTCCATATTTTAAGAAGTGTTTAAAGTGAAAATGCATTTACCAAAGTCAAGTTTTTAGGGAAAAGTCATCCGATTAGTTGTTTAGGGCCTACAAGGCCCAAATTAGGGTTTTGAAATCTGCTAACCAATTGCTCTCCAAATCATTTCTTCTTCTCAAAACAAGTTTTGAAAATATTTTAGGAAAGTGTTTTTAAGCCTTTAAAGGCTTTGGTTTGATAAAAAGATTGAATCCCAGTCATTCCCGGTTGAAACCCTAATCTGAGCTTGAAAGGGTCTTTTGAGCCTCAAGAACCACACATGAGCCAGAAGGCTCAACAGACCTGTGGACACCCCATTTTTACCATTTATTTCTACCATATGTCCATACAAATGATCAACTAGAATAGCTGATCATTGGGTGAGGAATTGGCCTTGTAAAGACCAAATTGACCAAATTGCCCTTTTCTGAGGAAAAGGACAATTCATTATTTCATGTGTACATTTGGATTGGAATCAATCCATTTGTATTGCATTTGACTTTTAAGGTGTTTTAGAACATCCCTGTAAATTTTCATGGCATTCTGATGAGAGCTCGATAGGTAATTAGGGTTTTTGCGACTTGAAGGGCATTTTCGTCCTTTTTCTCGTATAATTTCCGAATGACCTCCGAATTCGAAACGGATTGTTTCATGAGGTTTATGTGGATGTGGGGAGTGAATTTGGTGTGCCAATTGAACATTTGAATGGTTGGGATAGATTCTCCAAAAATCGATCCCACGGGTAAGGATGAGCTGAATCAGGGTTTTGTTCAAATCGACTGTGAATTGGTCATTTTTACCAAAATGAAAGATTTTCAAAACATGTTTTCAAATACCAATTTCACATTAAAACCATGTTTTTAGAAGTGGTTCAAGCCTAATTGATCAATTTTACAAAACAAAGAATGGTCATATGACCAATTTTGGCACAACCGGGTCAATTGGCTAGCTTTTTGCTAAAACCCTTGACCATGGTCAATTGATTTTAACCCAAAAACATTCTAAAAATGTGGAGGATCAAAACACGGTCGTTTTGAGCCCTGAACCATCGGATTTGGATCAAATTTGACCAAAATATGGCCAAAATATGAAAACCCTAAAATTTGGGGAAGAAAATTTTGGGAAGTCAATACTGTGACCGTCCTAGCGAGGACGGCCAACCGTCAAGCCCAGGACGGCCAGCCGTCCAGGCTAGGATGGTCACCAGCATGTTCGAGCCTATTTTGTATTTTTGGCATGTTTGAAACTTTCCCACTTGTTTTGGCCAATTTGGTTTTTTTTTTGGAATAAATTCGAAGGGTTTTCAGCTGGCAAACCCTAGCATGATTAATTCTAAACCCTAGGATCATTTTTAGAGAATTAAATCCTGACCATTCAAGGATTTGAACCCTAGCTCTATATATACTGCATTATGGAGTTAGAGAGGGGAGGAAGAGAGATTTCTAGGGTTTTAGAGAGGAGGCTATAGATTTTTCTTAGCTCTTCATCTCTACACCATTGAAGGGGGAAGGATTGAAGGCCAAGAGCTTGGAGGAGGCTAGCCAAGAAGGGAATCGAAGGGTAAACACTCAACCATGATCTTGTTCTTTGATGGATTTTCGTTTTACTTTGTAGGAGTTTTCTCTATGCATGTTTGAATAGGTTTATCTATTTCTTTTATTTATGTTAGTATGCATGATTAGGGTTAGCCTTGTTTTGATTTTGTGTGAGCATGCATGATTAGGTTTAGCTTTGTTATTATTTCATGTTAATATGCATGTTTAGGGTTCATTAGTTTATATTATGATTTTATGTTAGGATGCATGCCTAGGGTTAAGTAGTTTTATTATTATTCTATGTGAGTATGCATATTAGGGTTGTCTTTTATTATTATTTTATGTGAGCATACATGATTAGGTTTAGGTTTTTTTGTTGTTGTTATGATTTTATGTTAGCATATATGTTTAGGGTTAGTTAACTTTATCGAGATTTTATGTTGGAATGCATGTTTAGGGTTAATGAAGTTTTGTTGTGATTTTATGTGAGTATGCATGTTAGAGTTAGTTTTATTATGATTTTATGTAAGTATGCATGATTAGAGTTAGCTTTGTTGTGATTTTATGCGAGAATGCATGATTAGGGTTAGTTTTATTATGATTTTATGTGATTAGATGTGTTTAGGATTAGTCTTGTTATCATTTTGTGTTAGTTAACATGTTTAGGATTATCTTTGTTGTTATTTTATGCTAGTTATCATGTTTAGGATAAGTTTTTTCATTATTTTATGTGTAAGCATGTTTAAAATAAGTATTGATACGTTCATATTGTTATTTGAGTCTCTAAATATTTGATTGATGGTATTAATGATGATATGAATGTGTTAGGATGTTATTTTGACATGTGATAAGTCTTAAGTCTTTTTTTTATGCTTTTCATGATTATTTGAACACTTGGTATGAATTTGATTGTTTGGATATATAAATTGTGTACGAGGGAGCGTGCGAAGGTAAGACCCTCCCCTTGTGTTTAAATTAATTATTTAAGCATATTTTTATGTAGTTTTTGATATGTTTTTGCATGGTAAATTAGTCGAGCATGTTAGATTGTATGCTAGGGTGTTTATTTGATGTTGTCATGGATTAAAAATGGTTTTTTAAGCTACTTCAATTATGTATTCAAATCTGTCCAGATTTGAATACATGTTTTAAAGTGGTTTAATTAACATTTTTAACCCATATTTTGCATGATTTTATTAGTAGTTTCATAGTGTATTCATGTAGAAAGCATGCTAGGACATTTTAACATTTTTATTCTTTGTTTTCATGATTTTTAGAGTGGTTAAAGGTTAATGCTCAAATCTGTCCGGATTTGTTTATGCCTTTAAATCACTTCTAAAAATTATTTTAGGGCCAAATCCAACTTAGGAATATGCTTAGGATCACATAGTTTGATTAGTGTGCATTTAGGAACATTTTCATGCATGATTAAAATTGATTTTGTGAATGTTTGATTAATTTAGTTAAATTACAGCATGCATTTGCATTAGTATGTTAGGGTTTTTAGATTAACTTTAGGGCTAGTTAGAGACCCTAGGCTAGGAAGGTCACTTGACCTGCCCTAGGAATTTCCTGTGTTGTAAAAATCACACTCTGATTTGAATATTTTGATCAATTTGAGAGTCTATCTTCGAGAGATTTTCTAAAAATGATTTTGATATAATAAACATGATTTTATGAGATATTTGATTATTAAATGATTTTCAAAAAGATTCGAAATGTTTTAAAGATTTTTACTTTGGAATGAAATTCCTACCCATATGATTTGTTTTCTTAAAAATCTTTGAAAAAGATTTTTAATTGGAATTGAATTCTAAAGATAAGAGTTATTTGGAATATTTGGATTTTATGAATATCTTTTAATTTGAAATGATTTCAAATAAATGATTTTGAAAGAATAAAAACTCTCGAAGTTAGAGTCTTGAATTAGGTTGAAATACCTTTGATGATGTGATCGATTACAATAGGAGAATCCTAGGGTAGTCGAACTACGTGGACTTTGATACTTGCTAGGTGATACTAGTAAGTTACGTAGGCGCTAATAGGGCTCAAGTACGCCCTAGGATGCCCGTAGGGTGTCCTAGGTTCTTAGGGTTTGTTTGTATATATTTTTATTTATTTATTTATTTATATAACTAATATAGATAATGCATTTATATAACTACTTTATTGGTTGATTTAGATTATTTAGGATCGTTTGTAATAAGAAATTTAAATAGCCCAAATAAATTAGAAGTCCTTTAATTAGGGCGAGGTGGGTGCCTACAAGTGAAAGCTTGGAACCTTCCCACGTCGTAACCTAGCCCCCGGATCCAACTCTGGTTTGTAGACTGCTTTTCCATTAATGGAGTTTGTTTTATTGAAAATAAAATATTTTTATGGTTTCCTTATTCCTTAAAAATAAGGTGGCGACTCCTTTGTTTTGATTTCTAAACCCCCCTAATCAAATCGCCCGGTGATGATGTGGACTCACACCCAAAGCCCCGTCCACGAGGCTGGTCCACAGAACTGGCGACTCCACTGGGGATTTCGAGGGCTAAACTTCATTGATTTAATTGGGCTATTTAAATTCTTAAATTAATTAAAATCAACCACTTGCATTTGTGTGATTGCATATCATTTTATTTATATTAGCTGCATGTCATTGTGTGATAGGACGATGTTGCCTTGCCAAACGATGGTCTAGTCCTGATCCCTGTCTCCACTCGACACTAGGGCAATCATGACGAAGCCATCAACCTATTGTCAAGTACCCTTCGAGGTATATCAATGACCAATCAGTACTGTTTGACCCACGCGGCATGCCATGTGTCACATGTGGTTAGGTATATCGATTGGTCTGCAATAGGAACCTTTGAACCCACTTTTTGCATTAGTCCATGTAGACAGCCAAGTAGGACACTCTACCCTACAGTGCTTGCACACACCTGTTATGCTGCCGAAATTTCGACACACAATTGTACTGTTATGCTGCCGAAATTCCTTTTGGCATTTAACTGTACCGTTATGCTGTCGAAATTTTCCCCTGACACATACCTACGCCGTTATGCTGCCAAATTTCTTTTAGCACAAAATTGCGTCGTTATGCTGCCGAAATTGTCCCAATTTGATGTGAGCCTTGTTTGTGAATGTTAGAACTTTGGGATATGTACCCTTGGATAAACTTTGATATTTTTAATATAGGCCATTTATTTTAAGGATTTTGGTCCTTAAAACGAAAGGACTATTTTGAGGATGGAAGAGAATATTCTAAAGGTATATACCCTTTTCTGTGATTAGGTTGTTTTGGCTTGTTTTGACTAAGACCTTCGATTCAAAGGAAAGTGTCCCAAGAATGAAGGACTGGTCATTGGAATTGCTCTTTGAGCCCTGTTTGGTTAGTCATGTTTTATTTCCCTATTGGTGATTTCGATTTATCTCCTAATTTATAAGGAAATGCCCTTGTGAAATGGGAAAGTGAATCAGAATTATGATAGGACGGTTTTCCCCTTTCTCCTTTTCTTCTATTTGGATAGCACCTCTTTGATAGTCTATCAATAGGTTTTGAGTATCATGGACTTGTCCCTTTTTTCTAAAAAAAGCCCATTTCATGGTGTAGAATTCTGGCCTGGCGTCGTGATTCTAGAGGGCGTCTTTTTAGTGTTGAACCCCTGAGTGTATCCTCAATGGCTGACGGAGAATCTAGTACCACTGCTACAGTGTTGAATGCTATCATGGACCGAATTGATGCCCTGGCCCGTGAGACTGAATAGATTAAGAAAATGTCCCAAGATAAACAGACCAGTACAGATCAAGATAGGGAGGCCCACTTAGAGAACCCGAAGAGTACCTCTGATCCACCTATCCCAGTCCAAGTTGATGACAGTGCCAAGGCCCAGGCAGGAGCCAAGTCTAAGCCCATCAATCTGGATGGCGAGCCCAGTGGATCAAGATTCCTCTCTGGGGATCCGATTCTGTTGTCAAGTAAGGTTGAAGCCTTAGAGAAAGCCCTGAAGGGGATGCGTCGATCTGATGACATGGTTGATGTGACATCTTTTTCACTGTTCCCCAAGGCCCGTATGCCGTTCAGTTTTAAGATGTCGAAATTAGAGAAGTTTGATGGGATGGGTTGCCCTAAAACCCATTTGAAGATGTATGTGAGGGCGATGCAACCTCGTGGAGCCGATGATGAGTTGTTGGCTCAGATGTTTCATGAATCACTGAAAGGGTCAGCCTCGAAGTGGTTTTTATCCTTAGATGAGACTAAGTTGAAGACATGGGAGGATGTTTGCAATGAGTTCACTAATCACTACAAGTACAACACTGAGATTGATGTGACTCATAGGGATCTTGAGACTACTAAGCAGGAACCGAGGGAGAGTTTCTCTGCCTTCATTTCCAGATGGAGGGCGAAAGCTTCTCAGATGACCCACAGGCCTACAAATGATGAACAGGTGCAGATGGTGCTGAAGAGTCTCTTGCCCACTTACAACAAGTACTTGTTCTCACAGTATTTCCCTAACTTCAAAGCCCTTGTTATTGCTGGCACTCAAGTTGAAGATGCACTGGCTAGTGGGGCTCTCAAGGCCGAAGCACCCTTCAGAAACCGCCAACCACCTCTCAACCGCAAACCCAATCATGAAGTCAATGCCATTGCCCAACCTAATCAAGTTACCCAATCAAACCGCCCATTCCAAGCTAGGGAGCCGGCCCGCCAATTCACCAATCTATATATGTCCCTAGAACATGTCCTTGAGAAATTAAAGGCACGTGGTCTCCTTACCCCTTTGGAACCCCGACCTCTTCCAGATCCATTACCCAGAAACTTCAAGGAGAATGAGTATTGTCAGTTCCACCAATCTAAGGGCCATCACACCAACCAATGCATGTGCCTTCGTTATGAAATCCAAGACCTCATCGACAAGAAAGTCATTGCCCCACCAAATCCACCAACTCAACCAAATGTCACCAGTAACCCTCTCCCAACCCATGCTGTACCGCCACCAGCTCAAATCAATGCCCTGGGCCTCGACGACCCAAAAATTCGTCACCCAATCTGCCCATATGTCCCACTCAAAACTACCTTAATCGAAGCCTTTTACCAAGCCCGTTCCCAAGGCCTCATCACCCCACTTATCCCCCACTTCCATAAGCCTTTTTGCCAGTACCACAACATCTTCGGGCATGATACGGAGAATTGCAGAGTTTTAAGGAAATTGGTACAAGATTTACTTGATGATGGAGAGTTATATCGGTATGAAGAACCTGAGCAACCTGAAGTTCTCGAAGAAGCTCCTAGAAGTGGGAATTCTCAATGTCAGTTGAAGGAGAGGTATCTAGCGGGAGACCCGGAGGTCGGATTGTTAGGAGAATCGAGCGGCAAATTTGATTATTATGTGCTCTATTCATCGAGAAAGATTTCTGATGAACCTATCATTCCAACGTGGTGGAATAATTTGCCTGCAGAAGTTGAACCAGTTATTCCTTCTTCACCCGAGGGGTTGAGTCAGGATATCATGCAGAAACAGTTTGAGAATAGAACCTCTTCAGCCGCGAAGATCACCAGGGAAGGTAGAAATTTGATTGGTATGATTGAGTGGGAGGATCTTATGAGCACACCTGAAACCATAGAGAATCTGTGGGCTAGTGATGAGGAAGTAGACCATCTGACTCGAGGCGGGCGTCATTTCAAGCCAGCTCATTTGGAAGCCAGTAATCCGTTGGGGGAATTAGAGAAAGGTCAGCGATCAGATGTCATAGAAGAAGAGGAAGAGATACTGAAACAGTTGAAGAGAACACAGGCTAACATTACCATTTGGGGATTGCTCATGGCTTCACAGAAACACAGGCAGACGGTGCTTCGGTTGCTCAATCAGGTGCGGGTTCCTATTGATACGTCCCCTGAGGGTTTGGTAGGTTTGGTAAATCCGGTTCATCATGGACCGTCCATCTCATTTACTGAATCTGACTTACCCGAGAGTGGGAGTAATCATCTGCAAGCTTTGTACATCACAGTGGATATCATGGGAAAGAGAGTTCCCTTAGTTTTGGTTGATAACGGGTTAGCATTGAATGTATGTCTGCTCAGTACTACTACTACACTGGGGATTGAACCATCTGAATTTTCGCCATCAGGATAGACTGTCAGGGCTTATGACAACACTCGCAGAGAAGTTGTGGGAATGGTGACTCTTCCGGTTATTATTGGGCCGGTTGAATTCAAAATTGATTTTCAGATCCTAGATGTGCCAGCCAGTTTTAATCTACTTTTGGGAAGACCGTGGATTCATCTGACCGGGGCTGTACCGTCATCACTTCACCAGAAAATCAAGTTTCCACACCAGGGATCAGTGGTCACTTTGAAGGGAGATATGGAGATGAATCGAAGTGTTCGAGTGCCAATCTGTGAGATCAGCCATGAGTCATCAGAAGTGTTATTGTCAGTGTTTTAGTATGTACAGGTTATTGAAAGAGAGCCCGAGCAGGCGGTTCTGTGTCTCGAAGTGCATACTTATGAAGTCGAGGCGATTTATCCAATTGAACCTGCAACTCCACCCTTATCAAACTGGGGCTTTGAAGATTGTCCTTTCATCCATGATTGTGAGGAGATCGAGTCACTTCCACCCGATGATAACTTGTAGGTGTCTTCAGTAGAATAGGATTTCCCTGCTTTCTTTGTAGTAGTGTAGGATTTCCTTGTTTCCAATAAAAACCTCAATCTCATTTGAAGAGGTATGAGTGTCAGTTTGTTTCATCTTCCGTGTTCTGACATTCAATTTTCAATCAATAAAAGAAGTATTCATTCTCTTCTCATCTCTCTTGCAGTGTCTCTTTTTTATCATCATTGGATTTGTATGGCATGAATATAGACCCGCGAGAGGATGTTCCTCCAGAGCTCGACGAGCAATATGGAAAGGGGCACGCTCAACCTAACATGGATGAATTAATTTCAATCAATTTAGGGACGAATGAATCACCTAAAATAATTAAAATCGGATCAACATTGTCACCGCAAGAGAGAGAATCATTGATAGAGGTTTTGAAAGAGAACATTGAAGCTTTCGCATGGTCGTACCAAGACATGCCAGGCATTGATCCCGACATTGTGCAGCACTTCATCCCCACTGATCCTAACATGAAGCTAGTCAAGCAGAAGCTGCGGAGAATGAAGCCAGAATGAGCCTTGAAGATTAAGGATGAGGTGATCAAGCAGATGAATGCCGGATTTCTACAAGTAGTGGAGTACCCAGAATGGTTAGCCAACATCGTTCCAGTGCCTAAGAAGGACGGTAAAGTACGAATGTGTGTTGATTTCAGAGATCTCAATAAGGCGTGTCCTAAGGATGATTTCCCTCTGCCTCATATAGATGTATTGGTTGACAACACTGCCGGCCATGCACTCTTGTCTTTTATGGATGGCTTTTCGGGTTATAATCAGATCACGATGGCTTCCCAAGATATGAAAAAGACAGCTTTCATTACACAATGGGGGACATTTTGTTATCGGGTTATGCCCTTCGGCCTTAAGAATGCTAGCACGACATACCAAAGGATGGCTACCACACTGCTGCATGATTTGATTCACAAGGAGGTGGAAGTGTACGTAGATGATATGATTGTGAAGTCTGTGGATAGGGAAGGACATTTAGCTGCTCTGAAGAAGTTCTTTGAAAGAATTATCAAGTACAAGCTGCGTCTGAACCCTCAGAAATGTGCATTTGGAGTGACTGCTGGGAAGCTGCTCGGTTTTATGATCACACAGAGAGGGATAGAAGTAGATCCGGGGAAAATCAAAGCCATCATGGAGATGCAACCACCAAAAACAGAACAGGAAATCCGAGGATTTTTGGGACGAATTCAGTTTATCAGCCGCTTCATAGCTCAGTTGACGACTATCTGCGAGCCGATTTTCAAGCTGCTAAAGAAGGATGTACCGACTAAGTGGAATGAGGAATGTCAAGAGGCATTTGATACCATCAGAAGGTATTTGAGCAACCCACCAATACTGGTTCCCCCGCGACAAGGTGAACCGTTATTACTCTACTTAACTGTCACCGAAACCGCGATGGGAGCTATGTTAGCTCAATATCTTGAAGAATCCTTGAAAGAGAATGTCATCTATTACCTCAGCAAGAAGATGACAGATTATGAAGTGAACTATAGTGCTTTGGAAAAGACATGCGTGGCATTGGTGTGGGCAACTCAAAAGCTTCGCCACTACATGATGTCTTTCCAAGTACTCTTGATCAGTCGAATGGACCCATTGAAGTATCTGCATGAGAAGCCTGCTTTGTCCTATAAGACAGCGCGGTGGTTATTGTTATTGTCAGAATTCGACATTCAGTATGTACTGCAGAAATCAGTGAAAGGAAGAGCTATAGCAGAACACTTGGCAGAATGTGCTACTTCACAATCAGACGATGGCAATTACCAGTTCCCGGATGAAGAAATCCTTGTGATAGAGAAGAAGGTGTGGAAAGCGCACTTTGATGGAGCATTGAATAGGAAAGGATGTGGTATAGGAGTCTGTCTGGAAACACCTGAAGATGTGATGATACCTGTGGCAGTGAAACTGAACTTTAAGGCAACCAATAACATAGCTGAGTATGAGGTTTTTATTTTAGCCTTAGAATCAGCATTAGCCTTGGGAGTAGAAGAGCTCGAAGTATATGGGGATTCAGCCCTTATCATATGCCAGACTATAGGAGAATGGAAGACTAAGGATGAGAAGCTACTGCCATATCACGATTATCTAGAGACACTGGCAAAAGAATTCCGTCAAATAAAATTCTTTTACCTGTCTAGGCAAAAGAACAAGTTTGCGGATGCCTTAGCCACTCTAGCATCCATGGCAGAGATCCCAATAGAAGGGGGAGTAGCACCAATGATCATTGAATCTAGAGAATAACCCATCTACTGTTGTGCCCTAAGGGAAGGAGAACCAAATGACGGGAAGCCATGGTATCACGATATTCAGCAATACCTAGAAAAAGGGGGGTATCCGCCAGAAGCATCTTATGTTGACCGAAGAGCTTTGAGAAGGTTAGCTAGCCAGTTCATTCTGTGCAGTGGGAAATTGTATAAAAGATCTTACGACGGTGTCCATCTCTTGTGTGTAACAGAAGAAGAAGCAGAACGGATCATTCAGGAAATACATGAAGGGGCTGGGGCTCCACACAAGAATGGGTATATGCTTGCGAAGAAGATTCTGAGACTGGGTTACTATTGGTTGACCTTAGAAAGTGATTGTGCTAAACATGTTAAGAAATGCCATAAGTGCCAGGTGTTTGCAAGTGGTAAGCATCAGCCATCCATGCCACTCACTACCATGTCATCACCATGGCCGTTTGCAACATGGGGCATTGATATCATCGGCAAGATCACTCCTGCGGCCTCGAATGGGCACGAGTACATACTGGTGGCTATTGATTACTTTACCAAGTGGGTAGAAGCAGCGTCGTACAAGACTTTGAATGCTAAGCAGGTTGCCAAGTTCATACAGTGCAACATCATCTACAGGTACGGAGTACCACATGAGTTTATTTCAGATAATGGGCAGCATTTCAAAAAAGAGACTGAAGAGCTTCTTAAGAAATATGGTATAGTACATCACCATTCCTCTCCTTATCGTCCGCAGACTAATGGAGCAGTGGAGGCAGCTAATAAGAATTTGAAAACCATTTTGAAGAAGACCACTGATACGTACAATGAATGGCATGAGAAGTTGCCTCTAGCATTGTGGGGCTATCGCACATCCATTAGGGCATCAACTGGGGCTACGCCTTACTCGTTAGTGTATGGTATGGAAGCAGTGTTACCAATTGAGTTAGAGATACCTTCACTAAGGGTAGTTATGGAAAGCCAACTAGCAGAAGTCGATTGGATGAGGGATAGATATGAACAGTTGTCCTTAATTGACGAGAAGAGATTGAGGGCCCTGTACCATGTTCAAGGTTATCAGAGAAGGATAGCTCGAGCATTCAACAAGAGAGTTGAAAACAGGGGCTTAAAGAAAAGGGATTTGGTACTCAAAGAAATCAGAATGCCAATTCATGATCCAAGAGGGAAGTTCAAGCCAAGTTGGGTGGGACCCTACATCATCAAAGAGATATTATCAGGCGGAGCCGTGCGTCTTATGGACATAGATGGGATCGAATTCTCTCAGCCTACCAATTTGGATCAATTGAAAAAGTATCATGTATAAATAAAAATAAAAATAAAAAAGAAGCCCGCTAAGTAGAAAACCTGAAAAGGCTGCTTAGGCAAAAATTAGGGCAAGGTAGAAAACCTGCAAAGGCTGCCTAGGCAAAAAGTAGAGCATTCAAAAAAAAAAAAAAAAAAAAAAAAA
>JAESVK010050720.1:0-13561 GCA_017140935.1 Hamamelis virginiana | reverse complement strand
GCGACATGGAGATGTCCCTAGTCACTGCTAGGTTGGGGTGAACCCAAAGGGTCACACACAATAGAGGGTAAGAGAGTTCCTTAAACTTGTGAGAGGGGAATCCTGTCTTTAAGTTAAATTTGATTTTGATTAATTAAATGTTAATTAATTAAAAGTCAAAATTAACCAAGAATAGGATTACTCTATTCAAGGATGTTTGGTCATGCTAGCACTAGTAACCAAACACCCCTTAAAGAGGAGAATGTCTATAAATATGAGTGTTTTACACATTCTAGGGTAAGCAAACCCTCTTGGCCGAAATTCTCTCTCTCCTCTCCCTCTCCATTCTAGTTTTCTCAAGTGTTGTGGAAGACTAGAAGGGTCTAGGGAATCTTACTCTGGTGTGGATACCGTTGGAGACTTCATTGCATTGAAGTTCAAGGTCGAGGATTGCAAATCAAAAGGCGGATCAAGTAAGATTAATTTATGTTTAATAAATTTTATTTGCTTGTATGTAAATCACATATCCCAATGCTTGTTCGATTCTTGTTTAGGATCATTCGATGATGGAATCATTATTTTTAAAAGTTTTATTTTGTCTTCCGCTGCGATTCCATGTATTTCGATCGATTCCTTTCAATTATAACCCGAGAACCCGTCCATGAAGGATAATAGTGCATAACCGGCGGTACTATCTACCCGGATATCTATGTGTGGCAACGGAAAATCATCTTTAGGGCACGCCTTATTCAAATCCCGGAAGTCTACGCACATTCTAACATTCCCATATTTTTTAAGTACCGGCACAATATTAGCTAACCACTCAGGGTATTCTACTACTTGGAGAAATCCAGCGTTCATCTGTTTCACTACTTCATCCTTGATTTTCAGTGGCCACTCCGGCTTCATTCTCCTCAACTTCTGTTTAACCGACTTAACCCCCGGATTAGTAGGGATAAAGTGTTGTACTATGTCGGTGTCAATCCTTGGCATATCTTTGTACGACCATGCGAATACTTTTATATTTTCTCTCAACAATCCTACCAATTTTTCTTGTTCTTGTGGTGACAGAGTTGCCCCAATGTTAATTATCTTAGGCGATTCATTGGATCCTAAATTAACTGATATTAATTCATCCACATTAGGTCGAGCATGTTCCATTTCCTTTCGTTGTTCAAACTCAGGGGGAACATCCTCTCTAGGATCTATGTTCATGCCATATATACTCATGGAAGACAGAAGGGATAAGCTGCAAATGGAAAGAATGAAGAAAATGAATATTTTATTAATTATGAAGAAAGAAGAATAACACAAACTAAACTATCATTCGCCTCCTAAGAGAAGAGGGATGATTTTATTGAAAAAAAAGGGAAAAACGAAAGTCCTATTCTACAATCCTATGGAAAGAAAGTATAGAAATCCTACAAGCTATCATCTGATGGTAGTGAATCTTCCGCGACAGAGTCTTCAACTCGAGGTTCATACTCAAGGCTCCAGTTGGTCAATGGACTGGTGGTATCTTCAATGAGGTAGATAGGATCGGGTTCATGAACATACTCTTCAATGCAAGCGATCACTTTGAACATAGCCCTTATGGCAACTTCATCGATATGGTCGACCCAATCAAACTCTATATGCTCTTCGGCTGTGATGGTAGTTGGAGAGAGAGGTAGTGGAGTATTGAAGAAGATTTCAAACCCAAGAACTTTAGCTTTCTGATCTTCAAGGTAAATGGGCTCTGGAAAACTGCAATAAGGAAAATCATCTCCTTCTTTGATGAAAGCCCCATTCAAAGTGGGTCGGTATGGTTTCAGAGTGAGGTTAGGGACTCGTCCCTCTTCTTTAGCCAACTGTATTTCTCTTCTTTTCTGTGCCATCTCTTTTCTGTCAACTTCGGTACTTTGATAGCCCAATCTAAAAAGATAAATTACTGAGTGATACTCGATAGGACCAGGCGTGCCTTAATGACGACGACCTAAGCCCATTCCTGGAAAGAAGCCCATATTTTTCATGATCTGACCCACTTGCATATTCCCATATGGACTACAGTCTAGGACCATTTTCTCTTTACATCCAGATTCAACTTCTACACATTGTATGTACTCAAAGCCTGTCAATGGTACTTCTTTGATCTCTGGCTTGATCTCACAGATAGGTACACGGGTAGGAGTGATTTCAGAATCTCCCTTTAACGTCACCACTGAGCCTTTGTAGGGGAACTTAACTTTTTGATGAAGGGAAGAAGGCACAGCCCCAATTGGATGGATCCAAGGCCTACCAAGTAAAAGATTGAAACAAGCAGGCACGTCTAGTACTTGGAAATCGACTTGGAACTCTACAGGCCCAATAGCTAGAGATAAAGTGACCATGCCAACTACTTCTCTTCGAGTGTTATCATATACTCTCACAGTTTGTCCTGGCGGTTTGAATTCTGATGGTTCAATGCCCAAGGAGGTGGCGGTGCTGAGAGGACACGCATTCAAGGCAGACCCATTATCTATCAACACTGTAGGAATTCTCTTGCCCATAGTATCCACCGTGACATACAAAGCTTGTAAATGATGAGGTCCTTTCTTCGGAAGGTCTGACTCTGTGAAGGATATTGACTGTCCATGCTGAACTGGACTGACCAAACTGACTAAACCCTCAGGTGAAGTATCAATGGGAATCTGAACTTGATTGAGTAGCCTGAGTACTGTCTGCCTGTGCTTTTGAGAAGCCATTAAATGTCCCAAGATGGTGATATTAGCTTGAGTACGCTTAAGTTGTTTTAGTATCTTTTCCTCTTCTTTTTGAACCTCAGTGCGTTGGGATTTTTCTAACTCTCCCAAAGGATTGTCGGATTCCAAGTTGGCGGGCTTAAAATGACGACCTCCTCTAGTGACATGGTTAACATCTTCCTCATCACTGGCCCAAATATCTGCTATCTCCTCGAGTGTGTTCATCAAATCTTCCCACTCTATGATATCAATCTCATTCTCTGACCCATCATCTATGGTAGACTCGGCAAAAGTCAAACTTGATCTGAAGTATTGGGTGATCCATGTTTGCCTTGGATAGACAGTTCGGTAACGGGTTTCCCCATTCATATTGGTGATCTTGGTTGTGAAACACTTCTTGAGGATACTCTGGCTAGCTTTCTCAAAACGGATGAGGTTTGGATCTTCGGGTTCAACCTGAGCCACAGGAACGTCTTCTTTAAGTGAGTCAGGGTTATCACCCCAACTAGAAAGAGCAATGGGTTCTTTGAAGGTGGGCTTCTTCATTTTGGATTAAAGGACATAGAAGTCGAACTTCCCACTAGGTTCCCCTAACAGGCCTACTTCGGGATCTCCAGCCTCATATCTTTTTCGCAACTCCCATTGGCTAGTCCCAGTCTTGGAGAAGGCTTTATTGGTTCTAGCCTTAGGTCTAATGGGTTCAATCTTTGTCATCTTAGCTTCACAAGAATCTTCAGGGCAGAGAATATAAAAACTAAACCTCCCATTTTTTTCTGTCAACAAATCCACACAAGGATCTCTAGCTTCAAACCTTTCTTTGAGAGCCCACTGACTAGTACTATTCTTTGACGACTGATCCACTTTGCGAGGCTCAGGAAGCCCATTCGAACTAAAACCCGGGAATGTATCTTTCTCAAACTGTCTCCATGAACGATAAAGCCCCCTTGGGCTAGTGAAGGGCTGAGGGATTTCAATGAGACCTTGATCAATGAACCGTTGTACTATATTCCGCAATGTATCATAGGATTCCGTGTCATGGCTAGAAGTGGCATGGTATTGGCAGTAAAACTTTTTGGGTCTTGGCTTGTACGGGGTAATGAGCCCACGGGCTTGACAGTGATGAAACATTTCCATTAAGGAAGTAGGGAATGAAGGGTGAGGGCGGATAGGCTCACAGTGGACATAAGGGTCGGCTTGGATAACATTGATATTTGTGGGTGGTGGGATTGCATGGGTAGGAAGTGGATTTTGGGCGACATTGGGTTGAGAAGGTGGGGAAATGGTTTTGTTATCTATGAGGTCTTGGATTTCATGGCGGAGACGGAAGCAACGGTTGGTAGTATGGCCTTTGGATTGATGGAAATGGCAGTATTCATTTTCATTGTAGTTCTTGGGTAATGGGTTGGGTGTAGGTCTGGGTTCTAGAGGTTGGAGCAAGCCTCCAGCTTTTAACTTCTCGAAGACCTTTTCCAATGGCATATAAAGCTCAGTGAATTTTCTGGATGGTTTATTTCCTAAGAAAATGGTTGGGTAAATGGAGCAGGCTGAGATATGGCATTGACTTCGGTAGCCTTCCCATTGATGACAGGTCGACGGTTCTTGTAAGGTTCGTCGGTTCGGAGAGTTCCATCGGCTAGAGCGTCCTCCACTTGGGTACCGGCAGCGACTAGAGCTCGGAAATTTGGAAGATATTGGAAAAACATGTGTTTGTGATAAACTGGGAGTAAATTCTTTACTATAATGCGGATTTGTTCTTCTTCTTCAGGGCGGTTAGCCATTTTAGAAGCCTTGGCTCTCCAGTGGGTGAGGAAAGCAGAGAAAGTTTCCCTTGATTCCTGTTTAGTAGTCTCCAAGTCCCTCCTAGTGACATCAACTTCTGTGTTATACCGATAATGATTGCTGAACTCAGTGCATATATCTTCCCATGTCTTCATTCTAGACTCATCCAGTGACAAAAACCATTTCAGAGCAGATCCAACTAGTGTCTTGATCGCTTCAGAGACAAGGGAGATTATTCCTTGTCAGTGATCAAGATTAATTAATTTATAAAACCGCGTGACTGATAATCTCAATTCGATTGTGACTAGTGAGCACGGGTGTCGAACCACTGGGAAATGCAGGTTTATAATAAAAGACTTTTTAGAATTAATTCAAGTGAAAAGAATATTGTCAATTAAATTGGTTGGTGGAAATGCTCCGATTGGGTCGAAGCGAAAATGCAGTAATTTAATACAGCTTAGTTAAAAACGCAATTAATTTGGTGGAATGAGCGGAACTTGGGTGAGAAGCCCATTGAATATCAATTATACACTTTTTGTTATAAAATCCTCAATATAGTAATTATGTATGGTGGTTCTTCCAATTACAAGAAGGAAGTCCCAAAAAGATTATGAATACAGGACCGGCAGGTTTATCCTTAAAAAGAATGGAATATCGCTATCCACCTTAAATGAGGAATAAAGCATGCTGGTTTGTATTCATACCAATAAGAACCATTGCATAATTATATAATTGCAATCACAGATGTACAATTATATGATATTATATTTAGCGATAGTGTGCGGTAAAACCTTCACAACTATGCAATCACATAATACAAATAGAGGGATGTTTATAAAATAGGATTGTATAATGAATCCAACTTCATCCTCACCCAAGCTTGGAGTATTAGCTACACATCAATGGAGGAGAATATCCTTTATCCATGACAAGCTCTAAGGGTTCACGGGATGATAAAATAAAATAAAAGCAGTAATTAAATGACTGAAGAAATAAGGAAAATGGCAGAAATAAATAAAGAAAATGACGAAAATAAATAAAGAAAAGGGCTGAAATAAATAAAGAAAAGTGCTTAAGTAAATAAAGAAAATGATAGAAAAAGTAAAGAACAATTCTCAAGTGAGAATTGAGCCATGCATAAAAAGGGAAAATAGCAGAAAAGTAAAGTACTGAAAGTAAAGACTGAATATTTAAAGAACAATTCTCAAGTGAGAATTGAGCCAGGCATTGAAAGAAAAATTGCAGAAATCGGAAATTGCTGAAAAAGTAAACTGCCGAATAAAATGCGAAATTAAACTGTAACTTGAAGTCTATTTAAAATAGCAGAGTAATAATTCAGAGCAAAAGTCTTGAACCCTCTTAAAGTCGCATATACACTTCTATTTATAGAAGGAAAATGAAAATGACAAAACTGCCCTCGAAAATATCTAAAATATCAAAGAAGCCCGCAGCCGCCTCATGACTATCGATAGCGAAGATGCGCTATCGATAGAGGCGCTATCGATAGCGCATCCTGGCTATCGATAGACACGTGGCAATTTGACTTTTCATTCAGAAATTCTTTGTATGCTCTATCGTACTTCAATGGCACTAGCTGGACATTCCTGGATGCTTTATTTAATGCACGAAGATCATCACGGCTTCATAGGCGATGCTGTCAAATCGTACAATCTGCACAGATTTCTTAAAATAGAGAATTTAACCCAATTGTACAGATCTTTATGTAAAACGACTCTTATTATATAATTATTTATATAAGAGAACACAATAATACCATAGTTGAAGGTATGATTGAGGTTCAATCACACTCCCCAACTTAGGTTTTGCTAGTCTCTTAGCAAATAGCTATACTAAACATGATGTAGATTTAAAACTAGAGTTTTGAAAAATAAGCCACTTTCGCAGGGAAACGCGATTGCATTTAGCATATGCAACAAGCCTTTTAAACCACTAAGTTACCTTTAGTGGACGAGTGTAGTCTCGTGAGGGTTTTCAGAAATGATACCCACAAACATGAATAAATAAAAGAATTATTTGAGAAAGAATTTTTAGAAATATACTATGTATACAGTAAGAATTGAAAGGTTCTGTGAAAACCACAGACATGGATGCGCAGCGGAAGAGGGTAAAAACAAAACTTTTTCATTTTTAATAAAACATCCATGTTCACAAAACCTCCAAGAACGATACAAGCATCGGATCATATATATATAAATAAACAGTTAATCAAAGCATATAAAAACTTACATTGATTATGTTCTTCGGTGTAGGAATCCTTTGAGTTTCAAAAGCATGAAACCTCCAAAGCGTATCCACACGAGAGCAAGACTCCGAAAGCTTCTCTAGTCTTCCACAACCCTTTGTGGCAAGCTAGAATGGAGAGGGAGAGGAAAGAGAATTTCGGCCCTCTAGGGTTTCTGTGCCTTTAGAGTGTGTGAAACACTCTTATTTATAGACTTTCTCCTCTTTGGGGGGTGTTTGGTTACTAGTGCTAGCACGACCAAACATCCTTGAATAGTGTAATCCTATTCTCGGTTAGTATTGACTTTTAATCAATTAACGTTTAATTATTAAAGTCAAACAAACGCCATGATAGGATTCCCCTCTCTCAAGCTTAAGGAACTCACTTACTCTCTATTGTGTGTGACCCTTTGGGTTCACCCTAACCTAGCAGTGACAGGGACATCTCTATGTCTCCCAAAAATAGAAACTTTCTATTTTAAGGTTCAATTGGAACGATTCCAATTTTGCCCTCATTGATAACACTTTATCAATAGGCTTTCACTGGTCATGAGGACATCTAGCAACATATCATGACATACCCTAGGTTTAGGTGAATAGCAGAACTATGTGAACCCTTCATGTTATTTAATCCTTCATCCCCTAATGTCACAGTTAAGATAATAGGTATGGTTTTAGTCAAACCCTATCTCAACCACTTGATATCTGTTCCACAAAATATAATCTCAATAAGGTAATCGCAGTGAAACTCTTTTCACTGTTTACCTATCACTCTGGCCAGAGGTTCCCTTTGAGAATTATCTTTGTGAACTTATCCTGACATTCTCTCTCATATAACTGAGAGTGATGATCCCTTATTGCACACTCATCCATCTTCATGCATAACTCATTAGAGCCAATAAGCACCGATTACAACCTGATGGTTAAGGCCGTACGAGATACTATCAAACTCTAGCAACCTATGCATAAGACAGCTATGGTGTCTCAGGTCTAAGGACTACCAAATTAATGGACATAACACTAGAATATTCCTTTGACAGAACTACCATAGGAATACTCTTTGCAGATCATGTTCAGTGTACATATTCTCTAATATGCACCCACAGATTAACCTAAGTGTCACTACACTGATAGGAAAGACTACCTATCCTCCATATGAGTTGGTTTAAATCTGTGCTACTCTTCATACGGTTAATTAAATATCCACTTTAATAAACCTTTGAGTAGGAACTCTTTTAGAATATATGTATATGAGAAATATCAGTCTCTCTATCTCAACTCTTTGAGATGCATATTTCTCTTATCATTTATTCATGGACCTTATCATATATGTGAGAACATATTAGATAAGTTTATACCTTCCATATATAGATAATATGAAACTCAATATACCCTTTAGGATTGGTTTTAGGGCATACTTCTAACAAGAATTCCATCCACAGATATATCAATATTCATAATTGAGAATTTAAGATACAAGAAATGCTATCTTTAACAGGAAATTAGCAAGTGTTCAATGTGTAGTGAGGTTGAACTTGATAAAATCAAAATACTACAATAAGAGTATGAGAATTAACCCTTAATAAGATTCAACTTCAAATCCTCTCTGTTGGTCACTCGCAAAAGATGTTCACTCTGAAAAGGTTAGTAACCCAGAGTTCCCCAAATGGAAATATACAAGTATAAAACTTATACATTAAGATCTAATTAATGACCAAAGAGAGATGAAATAACGAAGTTATATAAGCAGATATGCAGTTCATACATAAATAAAACTTAAATAAACAAGTAATCACAAGAGAATAATGCACAATATTTTAAAATCGGAAAGGTCTTTATAGGCTTGTAATGTTTTTGGTTGTAACAAAAGAAAGTATGAAGACTGCAAAATTAGGATGGTTGCAATATGTTTAAGGTCACTACCCTAACCATCCTAAATACCTAAACTAACCTTGACACATAACTTAAAATTTTTCTAACCAAAAAGAAACAAAGAATTTCCAAAAAGAAACAACTATCCAAGCTCAAAACTGAGCATCATCCCTCATCACTGATCATCCCCAGGCGGAATGTCGAATCTAGGATCAGGCTGCGGCTCATAGAATAACGCGCGGTCGGCCTCAGAAATCGGCTCGCCGTCCATACGTCGCCACATGACCCTGAGCTGAGCAGAGTGTCTCTCCATCAGAGCAGACTGTCTGTCGAGCTGTGCGGTTTGCCTGTCGAGCTGGGCTGACTGCCTCTGCTGAATGTGCATCATGGATCTCAGTCCCTCCAGGACCTGATGGAACAAACCCTGAGAGCTGGCAGATGGCATGTCGGGCATAGTAGGAGCAGCTGGAGTCGAAGCTGGAGCTGGAGTAGGAGTAGGCTCTGATGGACCGGCGGTCTCAGCACGTGGCCTCTTCGGCCGAGCTGCTATACTCGGAGCTAACGTAGTGGGGGTAATAGGACCCTCACCCCATCTCAGTGGCTCGTCAGACACAACACCCACACCCAGGGCAAAAGCTGTAATCATATGGGGGTACGGCATGTTGTTCCGCGGCTGTGTGGCAATAAAGGTGCGGATCTCGCTGAATATCAAAGCGGCGATGTCTATGGGGTGGTCGCTCAAGAACTCCAGCAGCAGCCTCACAGACTCCACAGGGATCTGCGAATCAGTGCCTCGCGCTCGCAGGTTACAGTAGAGCAGCTTATTCATAGCTGCGTAAGATGGGTGCATGTTCCCTGTCGTGAAGCACATCCCGTCGAATATCTCCCGGTCTATACACACCGCATCAGAACACTGACTCTCTGTCAGCTCTAGATAAGTGCTCTCTGCCTCAGAAGATGCTGGACGCTCGCACCCCAGATAGGTAGCGATGTCGTCCGGAGTGAACTGAACCAAACGGCCTCCAACCTCGGCCTAGAGTGTTTGAGTCTGATCCTCGGCCATGTGTGCTGTCGTATAGAACTGACGAACAACGCTGGCCATATAGCCTCCTCCCTTCCTCAGCCAGGTGCTGAGGTGTCTGTCCTGCAGAGTCTCCACTAGCAAGCCCTCATATCTGAAGGCTTTCGGGTCAACATATCTCTCGACGTTGAAGTTCCTCGCCGACAAGATCTCTGGCCATGGTCTAGCGGATCGACGGGTCGGTAATCTCCTCGACCCAACCTCGGTATCTGCATAACTCTCGAACTCTCGAGGCATGCGAGGCTCGCCAGTCTCGCCTATATCCGGGTGCTCAAAATACTCATCCTCCACGTCATGGGAACTCGGTGGAGGTGCACTCACTGGTGGCTGTCTGGAAGACTGACCTCTACCAGAAGGTCTCTGAACAGGTGCTGGCTGCCACTCTGACTCAGAACTATCTGACGAGTCTGGCACTGTACGCTGGGCCTTGCCCCGCCCAATATCTGTAGACCTCCTCGGTCTCGGCTGTGCCGGCTCCTGAAAAGCTACGCCTTTCCTGCCGGTGGTCTTTTGGCGTACCATAGCTCTGTACAAATTTTTACACACACACGGCAGCAGATAGGAACATAGTCAGCAGTAGAATAATTGCAGAGATACGCATGTATATATATTTATATTTTTTTTTAATAAGAATCCAACACGCAACACCGCCAGTTGTTTAACCCACACGATAATTTTATATCCCATCTCAAATTTCAGGACTGGCCTATCATCCAGGCTATATTTATTAACTCCTTCAATCACATGCACAGATGCATGCATGCCCATGCATGCCCATGCATAGCCTAACATCCAGGCTTTACCACAACTCATGCACCGCCTATCATCCATGCATCAACCCAACTCAATGCAGTAACATACATAACAAAGACTAGTGTATCAACATAAATATCTAAACTCAACACCTAACACAATAATATCAACTTTTTACATGCAAATCATACGTACATAAACTTATGCTATTTTGACAAAAATTAAGCCTTTTAAGAAAAGTTCAAAATTTTAAGAAAAAGTATGGGCACTTACGAAGTGTGGAAGATGAAGAAATCGCCGAATGGCCTACTATCCTCGCCGAAATGCGATGCAAGTGAAAAAAGGCGACCAAAATGAAATGAAGCAAACTCAAATTCTGATCGGTCAGAAATGTGCTAGAAGTTGCGAGGATCGCAATGGAATCAAGTTTGCTCGAAATGGAGGGCTAGGGTGGCCGGAAATTGAGCTTGAAGGCGAAGGGGTGCAGTGGCTATGGCGGATTTCAGGAGTGAATAGTGAAGAAAGTGGAAGATTTCGCGCGGGAGAAGGAGCTTAAAAGCCAAACTCCGCGATCTCTATCGATAGCGCATGGGCGCTATCGATAGCCAATGTGCTCTGCCGCGCATGGTTTTTATTTTTTGAATTTGCTTGGTGACTATCGATAGCGCACTACGGCTATCGATAGACATGTGAAATTTTTGACTTTTTTCAAAAATAGCTTAATTTATGCTAAAATACATAATAAATAACACTTCCAACTAACAATATGTACAAGAGACACCTCGTTACCCATGGCTGCTAAGTTATCGAAGAAATTGGCAACTTTTAGGCTCAAAAAAATGGGTACTATGGGGGTCCTAAACTCTAACAAAAAATAAACACGGCACAAAACTCGAAGAAGATGGCCTTAAATCATTTTTCAAAAATGTGCACAATATTCTCAACTGATTACAAGGTATTTGCATTCTAACATACGCATGAATTGAACATTATGCAAGATATAACAGGGAAGCAATTACCACAGATTAAATTGATAGGATGAATATTTGAGTCCTACAAATGATCGAATGGTTCAAAATTTGCTTTAATTGTCGCAAGTCTCCTCTTTATTCAGGTTTTATCAAATATTCAAATTGCCGAGTATAAAGATTTAAACCAAGTTCGTGCACGTGTAAGATTGAATACAAGCTAATCACAGTAAAGTACAATTCATGTATCGAAAATAGACAACTAGATATGATATAAATGAAAGAATAAACTCACATTGTAACACATGTTTATTTATCAAATTCTATACAAATAATCACTATACAAATCAATGGTATAACATGTACACAAGAATGATAAATAATAATAAGTTATTATGTATATACAAATTAAATGAATAAATAAATAAATTTATCATAGATAAGAGAATATACAAATTAAGAGAATATACAAACCCTCCCTAACTAGAAGTAAACATTGTCCTCAATGTTGAAAGAATGTTACAACTAGACGAGTGTGTATGAACAAGGGGAATGGGTGGGTGGGACTAAGTTTAACGTCTTTAGCTAGACGTGAAATTCCTCTTTAGTCAAACTGATAGGTTGGGTCTTCCAAACTGACAGACTCAATTACCAAACCATCCTGAATGCCCTCACTATCGGTTATACCCTCAATAAAAGGCTTAAGCCTTTGTCCATTCACAGAGAAGGACAAACCAGTTCGAGGATTTTGAATTTCAACAGCACCGTGAGGAGTAACCCTAGTTACCACAAAAAGTCCATCCCAACGAGATCGAAGCTTACCAGGGAATAGCCTTAATTTAGAGTTAAACAGCCACACCTTCTGATTTGGTTCAAATGATTTTCTATTGATGTGTCTGTCATGAAACTCTTTCATTTTGGCTTTAGCAATTTTGGAATTCTCGTAAGCCTCATTCCTAATCTCTTCGAGCTCATTTAACTGAAGCTTGCGGTGAGAACCCGCTTCTTTCATTTCAAAATTAAATTTCCTAATGGCCCAAAGTGCTTTGTGTTCTAACTCGACTGGGAGGTGACACGGTTTGCCATAGACTAAACGGTACGGAGACATACCAATAGGGGTTTTAAATGCAGTCCTATAGGCCCACAATGCGTCAGTTAAGCGCAATGACCAATCCTTACGATCAAGCCTGACAGTTTTTTCTAGGATATGCTTAATTTCCCTATTTGAAACCTCCACTTGCCCGCTAGTCTGAGGATGATATGGGGTTGCAACCTTGTGAGTGATAAAATATTTAGCTACGAGTGCTGCAAAGGGTCGATTATTAAAATGTGACCCTCCATCACTGATGATGGCCCTTGGAAACCCAAACCTAGAGAAAATGTTCTCTTGGAGGAAATTCAACACCACCTTGTGGTCATTGGTCCTAGTGGCTACGGCTTCTACCCATTTAGATACGTAATCTACAGCCACTAGGATGTATTCAAACCCATGCGAAATAGGAAAAGGTCCCATGAAGTCGATGCCCCAAACATCGAAAATTTCGACAATTAAAATAGGGTTAAGAGGCATCATATCCCTTCTAGACATAGAACCCATTCTTTGGCAATTATGGCAGGACTTACAGAAGTCCAATGCATCTTTGAATAGTGTGGGCCAGTAGAACCCACACTGCAAGACTTTAGCGGCAGTATTTTTCCCGCTAAAGTGTCCTCCACATGCTAAAGTGTGGCAGAACTTTAAAACGTCTTGCATCTCACCTTCTGGAATACACCTATGTATAACCTGGTCAGCACAGTACTTAAACAGGAGAGGATCTTCCCAATAATAAAATTTTATTTGCGAAAAGAACCGATCCTTCTCTTGTTTCGACCAAAGAGATGGTACAAGGCCTGTGGCATGATAATTCACTATATGAACGTACCAGGGTAAAGTAGAGTGAGTGACGGCAAAAAGCTGCTCATCAGGGAAAGAATCCCTAATAGGCGTGGGGTCACTCTCTTCTTCTATTACTATCCTAGAGAGGTGGTCAGCAACGACATTCTCAGACCCTTTCTTATCCCTAATCTCAAAGTCAAATTCTTGTAATAAGAGAATCCACCTAATCAGTTTAGGCTTCGTCACTTTTTTAGAGAGCAGGTACCGCAAAGCGGCATGATCTGAGTACACA
>JAESVK010050717.1:0-10891 GCA_017140935.1 Hamamelis virginiana | reverse complement strand
CCTCCTCTGTAGAAAAATTGCCATGGAGACCTAGGGTTGAGCCACTTCCGTCTATTGCCAGTGTCCCTTCCCCTACGTCTTTTGAGTCTCCGCCGCAACTTGAGTTAAAGCCTCTGCCGGCTAATCTCAAGTATGCATTTTTGGGTAATAGTGACACCTTGCCTGTTATAATTTCATCTTCATTAAATTTAGAACAGGAAGGTAAGTTGTTATCTGTTTTGAAAGAGCACAGAGTAGCCATAGGATGGTCGGTCGCTGATTTAAAGGGTATAGACCCGTCAATCTGCCAGCACCGTATTCACCTAGAGGAAGGTGTGAATCCTTCTAGAGATGCCCAACGTAAGTTGAACCCCAATATGAAAGAGGTAGTTAAAAAGGAAGTATTGAAACTACTGGATGCGGGTATCATTTACCTAATTTCAGATAGTGAGTGGGTTTCCCCTACTCAATTGGTTCCTAAGAAGTCTGGAATTACAGTGATAGCAAACGAAGAGGGTATTCTAGTCCCTACAAGAGCTACCACTGGTTGGAGAGTCTGTATAGACTATAGGAAATTAAATTCCAAGACTAGGAAAGACCACTTCCCTCTGCCTTATATTGACCAAATTCTAGAGAGATTATCCGGGCAGAGTTTTTATTGCTTCCTAGATGGCTATTCAGGGTATAACCAAATAGCGGTTTACCCCGAGGATCAGGAGAAAACAACATTTACCTGTCCATTCGGGACATTTGCATTTAGGCGTATGTCTTTTGGCCTATGCAATGCCCCGAGCACGTTCCAAAGATGTATGACTTCTATCTTTTCTGATATGATAGGAGATTATTTGGAAGTGTTTATGGATGACTTTTCTGTTTTCGGTCATTCTTTTGATGAATGCCTCTCTAATCTCTCGAAAGTGCTTAAGAGATGTTGTGAGACAAATCTTGTTCTTAGTTGGGAAAAGAGCCATTTCATGGTTCGTGAGGGCATCGTGCTTGGGCATATCGTATCTAGTAGGGGGATAGAGGTTGACAAAGCTAAGGTTGACTTAATTGCAAAACTACCTCCTCCTACTACTGTTAGGCAAATCCGGTCCTTCCTTGGACATGCAGGATTTTACAGGCGTTTCATTAAAGACTTTAGTAAAATAGCAAAACCAATGTGTAATCTGCTTGCTAAAGATGTAGAGTTTAACTTTGATAAAGCCTGTATAGAGTCCTTCAATAAGTTGCGTTTAATGTTGATCTCGGCACCTATCATGCGAACTCCCGATTGGTCACTTCCTTTCGAGCTAATGTGTGATGCCTCCGATTATGCTGTGGGGGCAGTGTTGGGTCAGAGGGTAGATAAGGCCCCTTATGTTATATACTACGCAAGCAAAACCTTGAATGAAGCTCAGTTAAATTACACTACGACTGAGAAAGAAATGCTTGCAGTAGTTTTTGCGTTAGATAAATTCCGATCCTATCTGTGGGGATCGAAGACCATTGTGTACTCAGATCATGCCGCCTTGCGGTACCTGCTCTCTAAAAAAGAGACGAAGCCTAAGTTGATTAGGTGGATTCTCTTATTACAAGAATTTGACTTTGAGATTAGGGATAAGAAAGGGTCTGAGAATGTCGTTGTTGACCACCTCTCTAGGATAGTAGTTGAAGAAGAGAGTGACCACATGCCTATTAGGGATTCTTTCCCTGATGAGCAGCTTTTTGCCGTCACTCATTCTACCTTACCCTGGTATGTTCATATAGTGAATTATCATGCCACAGGCCTAGTACCATCTCTTTGGTCGAAACAAGAGAATGATCGGTTCTTTTCGCAAATAAAATTTTATTATTGGGAAGATCCTCTCCTGTTTAAGTACTGTGCTGACCAGGTTATACGTAGGTGTATTCCAGAGGGTGAAATGCAAGACGTTTTGAAGTTCTGCCACACTTTAACATGTGGAGGACACTTTAGCGGGAAAAAGACTGCCGCTAAAGTCTTACAGTGTGGGTTTTTCTGGCCCACACTATTCAAAGATGCATTGGACTTTTGTAAGTCCTGCCAACATTGCCAAAGAATGGGTTCTATGTCTAGAAGGGATATGATGCCTCTTAACCCTATCTTGATCGTCGAAATTTTCGATGTTTGGGGCATTGACTTCATGGGACCTTTTCCTATTTCGCATGGGTTTGAATACATACTAGTGGCTGTAGATTACGTGTCTAAATGGGTAGAAGCCATAGCCACTAGGACCAATGACCACAAGGTGGTGTTGAATTTCCTCCAAGAGAACATTTTCTCTAGGTTTGGGTTTCCAAGGGCCATCATCAGTGATGGAGGGTCACATTTTAATAATCGACCCTTTGCAACTCTCGTAGCTAAATATTCTATCACTCACAAGGTTGCAACCCCATACCATCCTCAGACTAGCGGGCAAGTGGAGGTTTCAAATAGGGAAATTAAGCATATTCTAGAAAAAACTGTCAGGCCTGATCGTAAGGATTGGGCATTGCGTTTAACTGACGCATTGTGGGCCTATAGGACTGCATTTAAAACCCCTATTGGTATGTCTCCGTACCGTTTAGTCTATGGCAAACCGTGTCATCTCCCTGTCGAGTTAGAGCATAAAGCACTTTGGGCCATTAGGAAATTTAACTTTGAAATGAAAGAAGCGGGTTCTCACCGCAAGCTTCAGTTAAATGAGCTCGAAGAGATTAGGAATGAGGCTTACGAAAATTCCAAAATTGCTAAAGCCAAAATGAAAGAGTTTCATGACAGACACATCAATAGGAAATCTTTTGAACCAAATCAAAAGGTGTGGCTGTTTAACTCTAAATTAAGGCTATTTCCTGGTAAGCTTCGATCTCGCTGGGATGGACCTTTTGTAGTAACTAAGGTTACTCCTCACGGTGCTGTTGAAATTCAAAATCCTCGAACTGGTTTGTCCTTCTTTGTGAATGGACAAAGGCTTAAGCCTTTTATTGAGGGTATTACCGATAGTGAGGGCATTCAGGATGGTTTGGTAATTGAGTCTGTCAGTTTGGAAGACCCAACCTACCAGTTTGACTAATGAGGAATTTCACGTCTAGCTAAAGATGTTAAACTTAGTCCCACCCACCCATTACCCTTGTTCATACACACATGTCTAGTCGTAACATTCTGTCAAACATTGAGGACAATGTTTACTTCTAGTTGGGGAGGGTTTGTATATTCTCTTAATTTGTATATTCTCTTACCTATGATTAATTTATTTATTTGTTCATTTAATTTGTATATACATAATAATTTATTATTATTTATCATTCTTGTGTACATGTTATACCATTGATTTATATAGTGATTATTTGTATAGAATTTGATAAATAAACATGTGTTACAATGTGAGTTTATTCTTTCATTTATATCAATTCTATTTGTCTATTTTCGATACATTAATTGTAACTTTACTGTGATTAGCTTGTATTCAATCTTACACGTGCACGAACTTGGTTTAAATCTTTATACTCGGCAATTCGAATATTAGATAAAACCTGAATAAAGAGGAGACTTGCGACAATTAAAGCAAATTTTGAACCATTCAATCTTTTGTGGGACTCAAATATTCATCCTATCAATTTAATCTGTGGTAATTGCTTCCTGTAATATTATGCATAAATGTTCAATTTATGCGTATGTAGAATGCGAATACCTCGTAATCAGTTGAGAATATTGTGCACATTTTTGAAAAATGATTTAAGGCCATTTTCTTCGAGTCTTGTGCCGTGTTAATTTTTGTTAGAGTTTAGGACCCCCGTAGTACCCATTTTTGAGCCTAAAAGTTGCCAATTTTTTTCGATAACTTAGCAACCATGGGTATCGAGGTGTCTTTTATACATTTTATTTGTATAATTTGTCAGTAGTGGGAAAAATAGTTCAAAATAAGCCTATTTTTTGAAAAAATCAAATTTTGACCATGTCTATCGATAGCCGTATATGCGCTATCGATAGAGGAATTCAGTTTCAAAAAATAAAAACATTTGGCGGACAGAATGCACTGGCTATCGATAGCGCCAGTGCGCTATCGATAGAGATCGCGGAGATGGCCTTTTAAGCTTCTTCTCCCGCGCGATTTACCTCACTTTCTTCACTATTTTCGCCTGAATCCGCCATAGCCACCGTGACCATCCACCTTCAAGCTCATTTTCCGATCACCCCAGCCCTCCATTTCACGCAAACTCGATTCCATAGCGATCCTCGCGCCATTTTGAGCATTTCTGACCGATCAGAATTTGCATTTGCTACATTCCATTTTGTCACCTTTTTGCACGAGCATCGCATTTCGGCGAGGACAGTAGGCTATTCGGCGACTTCTTCATCTTCCACACTTTGTGAGTACCCGTTCACATTCTAAAAATCTTGAATTTTTCTTAAAATGGCTTAGTTTTGTGTTATATGTCATAGCATGACTTAGTGTACGTAGGTTCTTGCATGAAATAGTTGATAATATTATTTTGGGTAGAATTTTGTCATATAGTAAATACCTTAGTCTTGTTATGTATGTTACTGCATTGGGTTGAGAATTTGAAGAGTTGTGGTAAAGCCTGGACGTTAGGCTATGCATGGCCATGCATGGCCATGCATGGCCCGGTGCATGCGATTAAAGGAGTTATTAAAAATAGCTTGGATGATAGGCTAGTCCTGAAGTTTGAGATGAGATTTAAAAATTATCATATGGGTTAACAACTGGCTGTGTTGTGTGTTTGATTATTATTGGAAAAAAATATTTATACGAGTATCTCTGCAATTATTCTATTGCTGACTATGGTCCTATCTACTGCCGTGTGTGTGTAAAAAATTGTACAGAGCTATGGTACGCCAGAAGACCACCGGCAGGAAGGGCGTAGCTTTTCAGGAGCCGGCACAGCCGAGACCGAGGAGGTCTGCAGATACCAGTCGGGGCAAGGCCCAGCGCACGCAGCCAGATTCTTCTGATAGTTCGGAGTCTGAGTGGCAGCCAGCACCAGTTCAGAGACCTTCTGGTAGAGGTCAGTCGTCTGTCCAGCCGCGAGTTAGTGCTCCTCCGTCTGGTTCTCAGTTTGTGGAGGAGGAGTACATTTTTTAGCATACGGATATCGGCGAGACTGGCGAGCCGCGCATGCCTCGCGAGTTCGAGAGCTACGCTGAGACTGAGACCGGGTCGAGGAGAGTACCGACCCGGCGAGCTGCGAGACCATGGCCAGTGATCCTATCGGCGAGGAACTTCAACGTCGAGAGATATGTGGATCCGAAGGCCTTCAGATACGAGGGCTTGCTCGTAGAGACCTTGCAGGACAGACACCTCAGCACCTGGCTGAGGAAGGGTGGAGGATATATGGCCAGCGTCGTACGTCAGTTCTATACGACGGCACACATGGCCGAGGACCAGACTCAGACCCTACAGGCCGAGGTTGGAGGCCAGTTGATTCAGTTCACTCCGGACGACATCGCTACCTATCTGGGGTGCGAGCGTCCATCATCTTCTGAGGCAGAGAGCACTTACCTGGAGCTGACAGAGAGTCAGTGTGCTGATGCGGTATGCGTGGATCGGGATTTATTCGACGGTATGTACTTCACGACCGGGAACATGCATCCATCATACGCAGCTATGAACAAGCTGCTCTACTGCAACCTACGAGCGAGAGGCACTGATTCGCAGATCCCAGTGGAGTCTGTGCGGCTGCTGTTGGAGTTATTGAGCGACCACCCCATTGACATCGCAGCGTTGATCTTCAGCGAGATTCGCACATTCATTGCCACACAGCCACGGAGCAACATGCCGTACCCCCAGATGATTACAGCTTTTGCATTGGGTGCGGGTGTTGTCTCTGATGAGCCACTGCGATGGGGCGAGGGTCCTATTACCCCTACTACATTAGCTCGGAGTATAGCAGCTCGGCCGAAGAGGCCACGTGCTGAGACCGCCGGTCCATCAGAGCCTGCTCCTACACCAGCTCCAGCTCCAGCTTCGACTCCAGCTGCTCCTCCTATGCCAGACATGCCATCTGCCAGATCCCAGGGTTTGTTTCATAAGGTCCTGGAGGGACTGAGATCTATGATGCACATCCAGCAGAGGCAGTCAGCTCAGCTTGATAGGCAGACAACACAGCTCGACAGACAGTCTGCTCTGATGGAGAGACACTCTGCTCAGCTCAGGGTTATGTGGCGACGTATGGACGGCGAGCCGATTTCTGAGGCAGACCGAGCATTATTCTATGAGCCGCAGCCCGATCCTAGATTCGACATCCCACCTGGGGATGATCAGTGATGATGACTTAGCCCAGAGATGCAGTTGTACTTTTTGAAAAATTCTTTGTTTCTTTTTTGTTAGGAAAATTTTTTAGTTGTGTGTCAGGGTTAGTTTAGGTAATTAGGATGGTTAGGGTAGTGACCTGAACAAATTACAACCATCCTAATTTTGCAGTCTTCAACTCTTTCTGTTACAACCAAAAATATTACAAGCCTATAAAGACCTTGTTGATTTTAAAAATATTGTGCATTATTCTCTTGTGATTACTTTATTTATTTAAGTTTTATTTATGTATGAATTGCATCTCTGCATATATAACTTTGTTATTTCATCTCTCTTTGGTCGTTAATTAGAGCTTAATGTATAAGTTTTATACTTGTATATTTCCATTTGGGAACTCTGGGTTACTAACCTTTTCAGAGTGAACATCTTTTGCGAGTGACCATCAGTGAGGATTTTGAAGTTGAAACTAATTATGGGTTAATTCTAGTACTCTTATTACAGTATTTCGATTTTATCAAAGTTCATCCTCACTACACATTGAATACTTGCTAATTTCCTGTTAAAGATAGCATTTCTTGTATTATAAATGTTCAATTATGAATAGCGATATATCTGTGGATGAAACTCCTACTGTGTACATAGTATATTGTTAAAATTCTTTCTCAAACAATTCTTTTATTTATTCATGTTTGTGAGTATCATTTCTGCAAACTCTCACGAGACTACACTCGTCCACGAAGGGTAACTTAGTGGTTTAAAAGGCTTGTTGCATACGCTAAATGCAATCGCGTTTCCCTGCGAAAGTGGCTTTTCAAATTCTAGTTTTAAAAGGTTTAGCTTTTTGCTAAGAGACTAGCAAAACCTAAATTGGGGAGTGTGATTGTACCACAATCATACCATTCAACTATGGTATTACTATGTTCTCTTATATATATAAATTGTTTAATAAATAGCGTTTTGTATAAATATCTGTACAATTGGGTTTAAATCTCTGTTTCAAGAAATCTGTGCAGATTATATAAATTAAAGTCGTCGCCGATGAAGCCGTGAAGATCATCTCGAATTAAAAGAGCATTCAGAAGGATCCGCAGCAACCGGGGGAAGTACGAAAGAGCAGACGATGAGTCTCTGCATGAAAAGTCAAAGTTTGACCTTGACTATCGATAGCCAAGATGCGCTATCGATAGTGCCTCTATCGATAGCGCACATTCGCTATCGATAGTCAAGAGGCGGCTGCGGGCAATGTAGATATTTTGAGATATTTTGAGGGCCTTTTGGTCTTTTACCTTTTCCTTCTATAAATAGAAGTGTAACGACGACTTTACGAGGGTTCATGACTTTTGCTCTGAATCATTACTCTGCTATTTTAATTCAAGTTACAGTTTATTTTCGCATTTTATTCGGTAGTTTACGTTTTCAGCAATTTCCGATTTCTGCAATTTTTCTTTCAATGCCTGGCTCAATTCTCACTTGAGGATTGTTCTTTAATATTAAGTCTTTACTTTCAGTAATTTACGTTTCTGTTATTTTCCCTTTTTATGCATGGCTCAATTCTCACTTGAGAATTATTCTTTACTTTTTCTGTCATTTTCTTTGTTTACTTAAGCACTTTTCTTTATTTATTTCAGCTCTTTTCTTTATTTATTTCTGCCATTTTCTTTATTTATTTATGCCATTTTCCTTATTTCTTCAGTCATTTAGTTATCGCTTTTATTTTATTTTTCCATCCCGTGAACCCTTAGAGCTTGTCATGGATAAAGGATATTCTCCTCCATTGATGTGTAGCTAATACTCCAAGCTTGGGTGAGGATGAAGTTGGATTCGTTATACAATCCTATTTTATAAACATCCCTCTATTTGTATTATGTGATTGCATAGTTGTGAAGGTTTTACCGCACACTATCGCCAAATATAATATCATATAATTGTACATCTGTGATTGCAATTATATAATTATGCAATGGTTCTTGATGGTATGAATACAAACCAGCATGCTTTATTCCTCATTTAAGGTGGATAGCGATATTCCATTCTTTTACAGGATAAACCTGCCGGTCCTGTATTCATAATCTTTTTGGGACTTCCTTCTTGTAGTTGGAAGAACCACCATACATAATTACTATATTGAGGATTTTATAAGATAAATTGTATAATTGAAATTCAATGGGCTTCTCACCCCAGTTCCGCTCATTCCACCAACTTAATTGCATTTTTAACTAGCTTTATTAAAATTACAGCGTTTTCGCTTCGACCCAATCGGAGCATTTTCCACCAACCAATTTAATTGACAATATTCTTTCCATTTGAATTAATTCTAAAAGGTCTTTTAGTATAAACCTGCATTTCCCAGTGGTTCGACACCTGTGCTCACTAGTCACAATCGAATTGAGATTAACTGTCACGCGGTTTTATAAATTATTAATCTTGATCACTGACAAGGAATAATCTCCCTTGTCATCTGAAGCGATCAAATTTTGGCGCCGTTGCCGGGGAACTACGGTTTATTTAAAAAGAATTCTGGGATTTAATTTAAGTAGTAAATATTAATACTGTTAATATTACTTAATATATATTCTTTTATACTGGTAATATCTATAAAATATAATTTGTTATTCATTATTCTTTTCCCTTTAACTACAGGTGGCTGAAATCAGGAATTGGGAGCTTCACTCCCGCGCGCTTAAATTAACAAATTAAAAGCTAAAGATTAACTGCTCACAATTTGTTTATTGAATTCCGTGATTATCTGTGGAGACCTCTTGTATGCGGGGTAGAAGGTCGTTGTCATTAAACGTAATTCCTTTAGATTCTGAATTAGAAAGAACTCTGAGAGCTGTTAAAGCTTCTCAAAGTCAGTCCAGCGAGTCGGTACCTTTGCATCATTTAAAAATGGCTGAATCATCTGCACACACTGCCATGTTACCTGCGGATAATATTCAAGCACCACCAGGTCTTAAAACTCTTAGGGATCACTTCATGCCCAATAGTTTTAATCCACCCTCCTGTATCCAAATTCCGCACATAGAGAATCTCATCTATGAGATTAAGCATGCTACCATTCAGATGCTTCCTACGTTCTATGGGTTAGATAGAGAGAACCCATATGACCATTTGCAGGAATTCTTAGGGATTTGTTCGATAATTAGAATTCAGGGGTTCCATCCAGAATCCCTGAAATTGTTTTTATTCCCGTTTTCCTTAAAAGATAAGGCCAAACACTGGCTTTGTACTCTCCAAACCCCTGTCCCTATCACTACTTGGGAACAGCTTCAAAAGTTATTCCTGTCTAGATTTTACTCTGTCGGTAAAACTCACCAAATGCGACGAGGTATAACAAACTTCGTCCAACATGAACATGAATCTTTTCATGAAGCTTGGGAAAGAATGAAAGAACTTCTTAGGTTATGCCCCCATCATGATGTACCTAAGTGGCAAATCATAGAGTCTTTTGTTAGAGGTTTAACTGAGGGTGACACGCAGACTGTGAAATCTGCCTGTGGGGGAGCTATTTTAAGTAAAGGTGAGGATGAAATGTGGGCTTTATTTGAAGCATTGAGTGAGGACTCTTTCCACATGGCCTCAATGTCTTTAGGTAACCGTGACGATGCGTTAGTGAAGAAACCGCCTCCCAAAAAGGGCGGTATTTATGATGTGGACACCCAAGTTTTGGCAAATAAACAAGTTGAGGCTCTGTCTCAAAAGCTTGACCAGTTAATCGCGGCACAAGGGCAATCTTCAAAAGCCCATGTGAAACCTGTCAACTTGGTGTGCAATATTTGCACTGACCCAGCTCACGAGATCCCATATTGTCCTATGGCAGGCCAGTACCCTGAGTTTGTCCAAGAGCAGGTTAATGCTGCTCAAGGATATGCACCACCTAGGAATGACCCATATTCCAATACTTACAATCCTGGGTGGAAGACTCACCCCAATTTCCAGTGGTCTAGTCAGCCTAGAGGATCCAATCCTAGTAAGCCTGCAAGACCCACATATAGCAGTAACCCTGCTGTCAGTCAACCCTATAGACCACCACTGATGCAACCCCAGTATCCCAGTTATGGTGCTCCTCAAGCACCTGCACCCCAGTATCAGAGTCAAGCTGTGACTCAACCACCACCACAACCTCATAGAATGCCTGGTTTTGAGGAACAAGTCCTAGCTACCCTGAAAAGTCTAGAGGCTTCAGCACAACTCACTCATTCCCATTCCCAATCTATTTCTAAGTTAGAAACCCAAATGGGTCAACTAGCGTCTTCATTTAGTCGCAGAGAGGAAGGGAAATTCCCGAGTCAGGCTGTTGCCAATCCCAAGGGAGCTTTTGTAGCTGAGAGTTCTACTTCTCAGAACCCACATTGTAATGAGGAAGTTAAGGCTGTTACAGTCTTGCGTAGTGGGAAAGTGGTAGATAATAGAGTGGGGGAGAAAGAGAGAGAGATAGAGAGAGAGAAAGAGAGGGAAAAAGAGAAAGAACCTGCAATAGAGAAAGAGTCTGAAGCTTCGAGGGATAACTTTCCCGCAGCTTTAGACAATCCATTGGCATCGTATGTGCCGAAAGCCCCATTCCCATCTGCGCTGATTGCTCATGAGAGGAGAGCAAAGAAAGGGGCTAGCATGTCGGATATGTTAGAGGTGTTTAAAAGTGTCCATATTAATTTACCTCT
>JAESVK010050714.1:0-15031 GCA_017140935.1 Hamamelis virginiana | reverse complement strand
CAATGGTTTTAATTTGTTAAAACCATTGATTCATCACATGAATCATTCAATCTCTCAAGAACACAAAAAATGGGTTTTATAAAACATGTTTTATCAAACCTTCTATATTCTTCATTTTTCATTTTCAAAAACAAGAAAATCATTTTGAAAACTTCATAACCATTTATTAAACATATGAAGAACATTAGGATAATAAAACTAGAATTAAAACAAGGCCATTTGGGTTCCCAACCCATGTGGCCGAAAATGAGGAGAGAGAAAGAGTATGATTTAGGGTTAGGGTTAGGGTTAGGGTTTAACCTAACCTAATCCTATTTTAGGGTTTCCATAAATACTAAATTGTCTTGCCATCTTTTCCTAAATATTGAATCATTCAAATCAAGAAAGAATCAAAACTATTAAGAAACTTTCCTTAAACTTGAAAAAAAAATCAAATAGGAAACTTTGGGATAGTCTTGTTTGACAATTATGGAGATTAATTTCAAAACAAAACTTTCCTATATTAATTTAGGGTTACCTAAATCAAAATTGCAGCCACCTCCATCAACTTAATTAGGGTTCTTGAGAAACCCTAATAGGCCATTGTTAAACCTTTTAACAAACTCCATTAATACATCAATTTAATCAAAATTAAAACATGTAATCACAAGCTTCAAGAATTAAAACATTAAACTCATTTAATTTTTAAATCAAGAACATGTAATCACATGAGGGTTTCTTAAACCCATCAAACCACAACACTAGTGGGTTAAACACCATCATGGCCGAAATCCATAAGGGAAAATAACCCATGGCCGTGAACCCTAATAGCCATTAAAACCAGTTTTTCTCAAAAACAAGTTTTGTTCATAATTCAAAAATTCAAGAACATCATCTAAACTTTCTAGGGTTTCCAAAACTCCAAGAAACAATCATAGAACCCTTAGAATACTTCCATAGAACACTTCTATGAAGTTTGAAGGGAAGCCATTGAGTAGTTTGAACAAACCAAGCAAAACAAGAATACTTTACCAAAAAATTCTGCAGAAAACAGTGCTACTGTCCAGCGGTTGTTTTGCCTTCAAACACTGCCTTAATGGCTTGTAAAAATTCCAAAGTTCATATGAAAACATTCTATATTGAGTCATGATCGAAACAAGACCGATTTCACGCGATTTGGATATGTTTTGATCAATATACAAGCCAAACAAGTTGGCATGCTCCAGAAAAACGGGATTCTGGGTTTGTTCTAAAAAACCCTTGAATCTCAAACACCAAAGGGGTAAAACCCCATATGGCCGAACCCTTATAGAGCAGCCCCATGTTACCGAAATCCTCTAGGGTTTTCCCAAAACCCTAGTTGCCATTTTATAAAAGAAAATAAAACAAAACAAGGAGGGATTCCTCCATGGCCGAAATTCATAGTAGTTTTTAAACTACACAAGGAAGCTGAGTATCTATCACAGCGGATTCCACTACAGAAGCTGAGTATGTAGCCGCCTCCGAAGCTGCCAAGGAAGCTGTTTGGATCAGAAAGTTCATTTCAGAACTTGGAGTGGTTCTAGCCATTGAGTCACCTATACCTTTGTATTGTGACAATAATGGGGCTATAGCTCAAGCCAAGGAACCAAGGTCACATCAGAAATCCAAGCACATTGAAAGGCGTTTCCACATGATTCGTGAGATCATAGAGCGAGGAGATATCAGTATGCAAAAAGTAACATCTGAGGATAACACCGCAGACCCACTTACCAAGGCTCTTACCCAGAAGGACTTGGATCGACATCTTGAGAAGATGGGGATGAAGTATGTCACTAATTGGATTTAGTGCAAGTGGGAGATTGTTAGATATGTGCCCTAAAACCAATTGTTCTGTTGAGTTTAGGGTTTTATATTTCATTATATTATCTTGTGTGGATATTTATTCATTTATGATATGGCTATTTTTATCATGTAAACTTGTGTTTAATTACTGTTCATGATAAAGTCCTTGGATAGTATGATAGAGAGTTATATCTCAAGTGTTGAGATAGAGAGACTTATAACTCTCAAGTACTTCTATCCTAAACTGGTTCCTGATCATAGGTTTATATATTTGGACAATTATAAACCGTTAAGATTAGCTCAGGTTTTACTAGCTCCATGGGAGGATGGTGAGTCTCGAACCATCTGTGTAGAGACACTATAGTAAACCTGTGGGTGCTTGTTAGAGAACAGGTACACTGAACGTGACCAATATGAGTACAGCTTATGGAATTCTATTTGTATGTCAAAGGCTGCTCATGTGTATAGTCACAGTTGTAATCCTTAGACTTGAGACACCACTTGTTATCTTATATATGAATTGCTAGAGTTTGATAGTATCTCGTACACCCTTAATCACAAGGATGTAATCGGTGCTCATTGGCCCTAGTGAGTTATGTATGAAGATAGGTGAGTGTGCAATAGAGGATCACCACCCTTAATAAGAAAGGGCGAATGTCTTAGTTAGTTCACAGTTACTATCTCAATGGAGTCTTTGGCCAAAGCAGAAGGTTGCCAAGAAAAGTGTTTCAAGGGCATACCTAATTGAGATTATAATCTGGTGAATTAGTAACGCATGATTAAGTTAGGGTTTGACATGAATCCATACCCAACTAACTTAATCGAGACATTGTTTGGTGAGGGATTATTTATAGCACGAAGGGTTCATTTACACGTTCGTATATTCACCCACACCTAGGGTACGTCATGACATATTACTAGATGTCACTCATGACTAGTGAAGGCCTAATGATAAGGGTTATCATTGAGGGCAAAATTGGAATTGTTCCAATCGAACCTAAAAATAGAAAGTTTCTATTTTGGGCGACATTGAGATGTCCCCTGCCACTACTAGGTTGGGATGAACCCAATGGGTCACACACATAAGAACATAAGTGAGGTTGTTAAACTTGTGAGAGGGTTACATTCTAATTGATATATGTTTGGTTTTAATTAATTAAGGGTTAATTAATTAATAACCAAAAGGATATCTAATTCAAGAATGGGGATAACCTAAACGGGGTTTATGGTCATGCTAGCACTAGTAACCAAACACCCTAAGAAGAGGAGGGGCTTATTTAAAGAGAGTGAACCCTAGCTTTTTAGCAAGCATGCATCTCATTCTCTCTCTCATGAATGCCGCCCCTCTCTCTCTCTCCCTCTCCATGCTTGTCTTTTTCAAGGGTTGAAAAATTCAAGAAGGTTTAGCGACTCTTGTGTTCGTGTGGACGTTCATTGGAGGCCACCATACTTTTGGGGCTCGAGGATTGAGCGAGGACGATCATCAAAGGAAGAGAATATCGCGAAGGAACAAATCAATGTAAGCTTTACTTTAATGTTTTTAATTTAAAGTTGATTCGATTCATCGATTAAGTGATTTCATGGTTGAATACAAAGGAAAAAGTTTTTAAACCTACCTTCCGCTGCGTTCCTTGTTTGTATTCTTTCAGTGGTATCAGTCAATACTAACCGAGAATAGGATTACTCTATTCGAGGATGATTGGTCATGCTAGCACTAGTAACCAAACACCCCCCAAAGAGGAACCGCGTATTGCAAACCATATCCAGATTATATCGACCAACTATACGAGTTCCCGAGACAGTACAAAGTTCCAGACTTCTCATTATTTTCTGGAGATAACAAACAATCCACCTACGAACATGTTGGCCAATTCACTACCCAGTGTGGGATAGCTGCGGCCAATAGCTTCCTCAAATTAAGGCTATTTTCTAATTCCTTGACGGGTTCGGCCTTTGATTGGTATGTAAACCTGCCACCAGGGTCAATAACAACGTGGCAGGAATTGGAACTTATATTCCATCTTAGGTTCTATAGAGCAGAGGTCGAAGTTACGGTCGGAGATTTGGCTCGGATGTACCAAAAGCCAGGAGAGAAAATAGAGGTATTTATCTCTAAATTCCGTACTGCAGAGAATAAATGTAGGACCACCTTATCACAATCTGATTGTGTAAAAATGGTAATGGGTGGCCTTAATATTGAGAATAGAAAAAGATTTGTGGGTCAAGAATTCATCGACCTAGGACACCTCTTATCATCAGTTTCTAGATATAAAAAAATTCTTGAAGAAGAAAACCAGAGGAAGATATCCTTTAGAGGGACCTACTATAGGAACCAAAACAGAGATACTGGTTACCTTGAGGTCGCCAATGATGATGAGGAAGACCAAGAAAATGAAGTCGCCTTGGCCGAATTAGCTCTAACAAGGCCATATTCATGCAAAGCCCTAGTACGGGCTAAATCAGATGTTACGGAGTCAAAATCAAACGGTCAAAAGAGGCCGAATAGCAATAACTATAAAGAGAAAAAATACAATTTTGATGTGACAAAAACAGAACAGATCTTTGACTTTCTACTCAAAGATAGGCAGATAAAGTTACCTGAAAGCCATGTCATACCATCAAGAGATGAAATAAAAAATAAAAAATATTGTAAATGGCATGACTTATGGTCGCATAATACAAACAATTGCATCGTTCTGAGAGATGCAATCCAAAAATCTATCGGTGAACAAAAGTTGAAGTTCAGTGAAACCGATAAAAATGTGAATGTAATAGATGAGGATGATCCTTTCCCTCCAGAGTTTTCTATTAACATGCTGTATATGCAGGAGTCAAAAAAGCAAGTGGCCGCCCCACCAACACCAGACGCGGCCAAAGAAAAAGGCAAAGGAAAAATCACCTCGGACAATCATGCGGAGGCCGAATCTCATAAACAACCGGCCATGAGAAAACTCAACATTACGAGGAGGGAGCCGAATCCTGCAGATTATGCTTTTACAGGCACCTATCACAAATATAGGAAATGGTCGAAACAATCACTCCAGCAATATAGCTTAATCAATGGATATCCAGTCCATTGTGGAAGATGTTTCATGGAGTTAGCTAGGCCAAAGCAGCAATCGCATTTCACCAATGCCACAAATGTGGTCGAACGAACTATCATTGAAAACAAACGCCGTCGGCCATTAATGGGAGACTACAAGCCGGATTTTGAGTTCCAAGCCCAGGACCGTAAGGGCAAGATTGGCTCCAGAGAGGTCAAAAAGGCCTTCAGCCCTCAAGGCATGAGTTTTAAAGTCTCTCTGAAGAACGACATGCTACTTGAGGATGCCGGATCGAGCAATACCGGCGACAAAAAAGGGCCATCGTCAGGAAGCAAGACCGACAGGTCTCCACCCGAAAAAAGGGTCAACTCCGATAAAGAGAAGCTGCCATCCCCAAAAAATAAGACCGAAAAATCCCCTCAGGCCTGGATGGCCAAAGGAAGTAGAGAGAAGCCACCGTCCCCTGGGGCGAAAATGGAAATATCTCCTAGGCCTAGAATGGTCAAACCTCCACAAACACAGCCTAATAACAAATGGTTACAGGTCAGACATCCCAAGTTCCCTCAGCACAGGGAGACCGAATTAACCAAAACACAATTGAGCCGTGCACAGAGAAGATTTGCGGAACAGTGAAAACAAATTTTAGCGCGGACAGGAGGTATCAAAATTGGCCAGAACAAGTGGGTTCGGGCTGACAACAACAAAGGGGGCAAAACAGAACCTGGTGGTAGAAAAGAAGAAAAATACAATCAGAGGCAACCCGGAGAACATTTCATCCAATTTGGGACATTGCCAACTGAAACCCAGGTAAACATGGTCTTCACCCTCCCTTATGAATTTCAAGCAAAAGAAGACCAACCAAAATATCTAGAAGATGATATAGATGTTAAAGTAGATGGCCGATTAACCATTTGTTTATCTTCAAATGATAGTCAGCCAGAATCGTTGGTCAAACAACAATTAGGTATGACTTGCGGTGGGATCTGTTTCCCAAAACCAGCAAGTAACATGACTAAACATCTTCGACCACTGTATATAAAAGCTAATTTCAACGGAAGACCAATTTCTAAAGTTCTAATTGATAATGGGGCTTCGGTCAATATTTTACCAACTTCCGTTTTCAAGAGGTTAGGAAAAACAACGGCCGATCTTCTACCGGCCGAAATTTCACTTACCAGTTTTACTGGCAGCCCAGTACAGCCATTAGGAATAACGCCTGTAGAAGTAGCGGTTGGCAGTACATCTAGGTTAACAGCATTTTTCGTAATGGACTCTGAGGCCAACTACAATGCTTTGCTAGGAAGAGATTGGATACATGCTAATATGTGTGTCCCCTCTTCTTTGCATCAAATGTTAATCATGTGGAAAGATTGTAAGGCCGAATTAATTGAAGCGGATAACAATCCTTTCCCGATTCCAACTAATGTTGTTGAGTCAAAATTATATAATTTTGGAGCTATGCCATTACAGTTTTCCGGTATAGACAAATATGGCCGACCAACCAAGGTCGCTACATCCTCTCTGGACGTAGACAGCCTAAATTAATTTTCCCAAAGTTATTCATGGATCAGACGACAAAAGAAAAATGTAAAGAAACTTTGGCTCGGATTACTGCATATTTGATCGAATCTGAAGCCACCAGAAATATGTCGGCTAGTCTAGCCGACTGCGTCGATGAAAACATCGATGAAATTACATGGCAAGATTTGAATCTTGAGCCAAAAAGACTTAGTGACGAAACGGCCGAAGTTAAAGATCCATTACAGGAAGTTTCTCTAGGAGAAAATAGGCCGATATATATTAATCAAAGCCTACCAGAAAAAGATAAAATCCTATTGATTGACCTGTTAAGAGAGTATAGAGATTGCTTTGCTTGGGATTACGATGAAATGCCAGGCCTGGACCGATCTCTAGTTGAGCATAAACTACCAATCAAAAAAGGATTTAGGCCATATAAACAACCACCAAGAAGAATGGACCCACAAATCCATTTAAAGGTCAAGGAAGAAATTGATAGGTTACTCAAGGCCAGATTTATACGGCCTGCCCAATATGTGGACTGGATATCCAATATAGTCCCAGTAATAAAGAAAAATGGGAAACTTAGGGTATGCATTGATTTTAGAGACCTTAATAAAGCCTCTCCCAAAGACGAATACCCTATGCCAGTGGTCGATATGCTGGTTGATTCGGTCACAGGATATCAAATGTTGTCCTTTATGGACGGCCATTCCGGCTATAACCAAATCTTTATAGCCGAAAAAGATATATCCAAGACCGCCTTTAGATGTCCAGGTAACATTGGTACTTTTGAATGGGTAGTCATGCCTTTTGGACTAATTAACGCTGGATCGACCTATCAAAAAGCAATGGATGTTATTTTCCATGAATTCATTGGAGAATTCATGGAGGTTTACGTGGATGATGTAGTGGTCAAATCGACCAATATTGAAACACATCTCTTACATCTAAAAAGATCTTTTGAAAAGATGAGAGAACATAAATTGAAGATGAATCCTTTAAAATGTGCATTCGGCGTATCGGCCGGTAATTTTTTAGGATTTCTAGTCCACCAAAAAGGTATTGAGGTCGATATCAATAAAACCAAGGCCATTCAAAATGCTAATGCTCCATCCAATAAGAAAGAGTTACAAAGATTCCTCGGCCAAATTAACTTCTTGCGCCGTTTTATTTATAATTGTGCAGGCAAAACCAGAGCATTCTCACCCTTGTTAAAGATTCGGTCAGAGGATGATTTCGTGTGGGAAAAGCATCACCAAGAAGCCTTCGAAAAGATAAAAGAATATCTATGCAAACCACCTGTCTTAATGCCGCCAATAAAAGGGAAGCCGCTCAAATTATACATATCGGCCTCTGAAAGCTCATTGGGTGCTATGTTGGCCCAGGACAAAGAAAACGGCTACAAACAGGCCGTATTTTATTTAAGTAAATCTTTGAACAATTTAGAAATAAAGTACAATGCGGTTGAGAAGCTATGCTTTTCTTTATATTTTGCTTGTATTAAATTAAGGTATTATATGATTCCTTTTGAGGTCTATATTATCTCTCAGACCGACGTTATTAAATACATACTTAATAGACCGATTGTGAGAGGAAGAATCGCCAAATGGACTTTAGTGTTGATTGAATTCAGCCTAGTATATGTCCCTCAAAAGGCTATAAAGGGCCAGGCGTTGGCCGATTTTTTAGCTGATCATCCCAATATCGATCTCGAGCCCGAAATATTTCCAAATATTGAGATTGGTAATATTGGTTTGGCACCTTGGACCCTGACTTTTGATGGTTCAAGAACGGAGGAAAGTGCTGGAGCAGGAATTATTATCATTTCTCCTACGAAAAAGGTAACTTGTTTTTCCCTTAAATTGGATTTCGAATGCTCAAATAATCAGGCCGAATATGAAGCATTAATTATAGGCCTCGAAATTTTACTTGACTTAGGGGTAGTGGCTGTAAAAATTAAGGGGGACTCCCAACTTGTTATTAAACAATTAACAGGGGAATATAAATGTTTAAGTGAGTCCCTAATTAAATATTATTACAAAGCCAAGGATTTAATTGACCGATTTATCGAGGTCGAAATGCAATTTATTCCAAGAAGTGAAAATAACGAGGCCAATGAAATGGCCCAAATAGCCTCAGGTTTCAAAATTCCATTAGGAATATTCAAAAAGACGGTCACAATTGAAAAAAGAGTTGAATCTTCAATTCTATTTTTAGTCGATCATGGAATAATGAATTTAGATATTACTCAAAATGATTGGAGATTTCCTATCATTGAGTATTTAAAAGATCCGACCAAAGAGACTGACATCAAAATTAAGAGGCTTTCGTTGAAATTTGTTTTGTTAAATGACGAATTGTATAAAAGGAGCCCGGACGGCCTATTACTACTCTGCATATCACAAGAAAAAGCAATGCAGGTTATGGCCGAAGTTCATGAAGGAATATGCGGCGCACACCAAGCCGGCATAAAAATGAGATGGCTTATAAGACGATACGGTTATTTTTGGCCGAATTCATTTAATGAATGTATAAAGTATGCTAAAGGATGTCAAGCCTGTCAAAGGTGTGGCCCAATTCAACATGTGCCTGCTGTTCCACTACATCCCATTGTAAAACCTTGGCCATTTAGAGGATGGGCCATTGATATAATTGGTAAAATTTTCCCACTATCTTCTAAAAAACATGCATTCATTTTAGTTGCCACTGATTATTTTACAAAGTGGGTTGAGGCTATTCCCCTAAAAACGGTCACACAGACCGAAATAATAAAATGTCTCAAAGAAAACATTATCCACAGATTTGGTCTTCCGCAAACAATTACGGCCGACCAAGGATCAGTTTTTACTGGTAGTGAAGTAATGGCTTTCGCAAAAGAATATGGTTTTGAAATAATTCATTCAACACCTTATTATGCTCAAGCCAATGGACAGGCCGAATAAACCAACAAAATTCTGAAACTCAATATTGAAAAAATGGTAGAAGATAACCCAAGGGTTTGGCATGAATTCTTGTCTGAAGCATTATGGGCATACAGGAATTCTAAAAGAGAAAGTACAGGAGTAACTCCTTTCGAGTTAACTTATGGTCATGATGCCGTTTTACCAATGGAAATAACAGTTCGGTCAATGAGAGTGGCGCAACAAAATTGTTTATCAAATCAAGATTATTCAGATGCCATGTTGACCGAACTTGAAGACCTTCATGAAATAAGGCTTATGGCACTTGATCATTTAAAAGCACAAAAAGATAAGGTGGCTAGAACTTATAATAAGAAGGTTCGACCTAAGACGTTTATTGAAAATGATCTAGTTTGGAAAGTTATTTTACCAGTCGGTACCAAGAGTAATGAATTTGGAAAATGGTCCCCAAATTGGGAAGGACCTTTTAAGATTTATAAAGTATTAAAAGGCGGAGCCTATCACTTGCAGGATATGGATTCAAACATTCATAATCGGCCAATTAATGGCCGTTATCTTAAGAAGTATCATCCTACTATGTGGGAACAGTGCTACAAAGATATATGAACAATAGGCATATTAATGAAGAACGGCTAAGAGGCCGAAATAAAAAAAGAGAGAAGCATAATATAATAGCGAGTCACCTTTTGACCGCAAAAGATTAAAAATCAAAAGTAACTGAAATACAAGAAGGCCAAATGGCCGAAAATTGTTATCATAATCCAAGAGGCTCAACGGCCAGAGAAAATTGTTCAGAAAAATAAAACTAAGATGGGGGTACAATAGGCTCAATGGCCAAAGGATTGCTTTCTCTCTCAGCCACTTCAACGGCAACTTGGGATTGAGAAGCTTCAAGGCCGACCGATAGAGGATTTGCTAGTAAAGATACACTCAGAGAGAATTTCAAGGAGTCCGTTGCCTTTGCCCAGTCAGCCATAGCAGAGGCCGATCTATCAGAAGCCAACTTCACTTGGATCCTTGTCTTTTCCATTTGAGCACTATGAACTTTGAGTGATCTTGATAATTCCTCAGCAGTCCTGGCCGTATTGATCATATCTTCATTAGCCTTTGCTTTCACCTCTTCAGCCTTCTCAATCCCTCGCTGCAAGTCATAGAGCTCCCTCTTCAAATTCTCAATTCGGTCAGCTATAGCAGAAATAGTCCTCCCACTCTCCTGGATCATCAGCTGGAAGCTCTCCATATTCTTCAGATGAACCCTAGCCTCGGACTTCATATCTTCACCCCTTTGTAGGTTCTTTTCCCCTTCTTCGATCTCCTTACAGGCCTGTTCATAACTTACGAATATATTCGCAAGAGAAGATACAAAGGCCTGAAGGTTCGCACTTAGGCCTGGGGTAAGATCAGGAGAGGACAAGAGAACATCAGCAGAAGACCTTATTCGGTTAGACTCCTTGCAAGCATCAGAAAGAGCCATGGTCGAAACGGCCATCAGATAGCTCTTTGCTTCGGAAACATCAGTCTGCTTCGGAGTTGGAGGCTTCACAGGCTCTGCAGATTCACCCAAAAAAGATCGCAGCCAAGCCAATGTGTCACTAGGGTCAACCAAGGTAGGCCGACTTTGACTAGGACCTGAAGGAGGTGTGTTCAGTGTGGCTGACGACCGAATTGGAGAAGGATAAATAGCAGGGAGAGGGGAGTCAGCAGCAGCATGAGTTCCGGAATCGGCTTGAGATGACCGTTTGAGTAGCTGAGAAGAGGGTTCACTCGATGGCATACGAGTTGCATCCGTTTGGGACCCAGAAGGAGTAGGCTGACTTTGTTGGCCCAAGGATTGAAAAAGGGAATCCAGGTCCTGTCGGCCTTTGGACTGCTTCGCCACCTTGGCCACCTTGGCCACTGGAGCTTTGACAGTGGCCTTGCTTGGTGCCTTCCTTTTAGGTTGGCGAGGAGGAGGAGGAGGATTAGCATCTACTGGGGCATCTTCTTCTTCTTCTGATGAAAGAATTGGTTCCAAAGGTGCCAGTGGCCGATCTTGAACTTCAGCATATCGGCCAGCTGCAAAAAATATGAATTCAGGATCAGTCAGATCGAAAATATAACACACAAATAGTAGAAACTTACCCACTCTAAATCGAACATCAAGTGGCGTATACACGGAACGATTCTTCCACATTCGGACTTCTTGCCAATTTGCGAAGTGACCACTCCAAGTAACACCATCAGATGTTGATTCAGGTGGCCGAGTTATGGGATCAATAGGTACAAAATCGGCTATACTCAAAGAAGTAGTAGGCATATTCGGTCTATGGTTTTCCAAAAAAGAATTAAAACGGTCATGAAAGGCGTCCCAGTTTATTCGTCTTTTAAACCGATGTTTTTCAAAAAATAAATCTTTTTGTAAGTTTTTCTTTGTTAAAATTACATCTTGCATTTCATCAAGAATTTGACTAAATCTAGATTGTACCCATTTGATCCCATAAAATTTTTCAAAGGCCAAGATCGATTGATAGTCTTCATACTGGTCTAGAGGAATACCTTTTTTCTTCTTTTGTTTCTTGTCTCCTGCAGACTGAATAGAAGATGAATGGTCAGTGTTGCTAGATTCACTATCAGAAGTACAGTTAAGAAGGAATCTATCAACAGACTCATTCGACCGGTACGGCCTCAGATACTCAGACCAAAAAAGATCAAAATCTGCAGTAGCATCTTCATTAATGGGAAATGGAGGGACTGATGCAGGCCGAATTAATGAATAAATTCGGTCCACCCCTTCCACATCAGCTTCCTTTACAAGTGCTGGTCTCTCCAAGGAACCACAGTTGACCGAAAAAGTTATTGGGAAGGGAATGGATTGTATCAAGCCAAATTGGCGAGCTACATAATGAGGGTTATAAGTTTCTACCCCATAGCGGTTATTAGCAGACTTCTCAAGATAACTCTGTGATGAATATCCCTAGCGGTCAAAACACTACTCCAAAAATTTAGCAAGGGTACAGGCCGAAGTGAAAAATCAATAGCTTGGGTTACCCACAAAGGGAGAAATAAAGGGTTGTCATAGATGAAAAAACGAGATCGGTCTTTATCAAAGAAGAAAAATTTGAAACAAGAAGAAAAAGAAGGAAGTACACCAGTATGATGAATGAATTGATGACCAAGAGATGGCACACTAGGCCGAAAAGAAAAGGTTGGACTTATTGAAAAAAAATAAGCATAAAGCCAAATCTGAAGCATCCATAAAGGGCCACCCCAGGTTTTAAAATCAGAAGTCAAGAGATGATAGACCCCACGATACAGACTAGACAAAACGAGAGGGCCTAGAGAAACCTTGTGACCATGACTAAGAAAATAGGCCAATTTCAAATCGGCCTTCACCACTTGAAAGGCCGCAGTACAAAACAAATATTTACTTATCCAAAACAACAGGAAGGCAATATACTCGGTCTGAGATATATCACCCTTTTTTGGATTAAACTTGGCAATAAAATTTCTGTAAGAAGAATGTTTTCGGTCAAAAATTGGAAAGGAACTATCATCCTCAGGGAATGATGTACTAGCATTCACGTAACCCCCATGAGGACGAAGACCGAATAAAGCGGCCAAGTCTAATAATGTTGGGGTCATCATGCCTTTATTAAAATGAAAACTATTGGTTGAAACAGACCAAAAACAGAGAGCAGAAAGAATAAGAGGCCGATTTAAAATGATGGGAGACCTAGAAAAATATATAACCTCATACAAACTAGAGGTTTTCCATTCTTCGGCCTTGACCGCAGCAATACGGTCGAACCACTCATTCCAACCAGGAACAGTGGTTGGCCAACACCTAAGGGTACTTTCTAAAGCAGAAAATATTCTTGAATCAGGGTTTTCAAAAACAAAAGTTTCATCCTGATGTTTTGGAAAAATGGACTGAACAGAAGAAACAGCAGAAGAATCAATGAAACGAGGACTTAAAGTATAGGAATTATCTAAAGGAGATAATACCTGAGTCGCGATAACGCTAGGAGTAACTTCTTGGAATTGTTGAAGACGGGATTGGCCAGAAAACTCTTCACCGCCGGTCGCCATTACAGAAAACTCGAGAAGTCTTGATAGAACAGGAATAATGGCGGAGAAGACCCAAAGTACCCCAAACAAACGGCAAAAAAGGTAACGAAACTCGTAAAGAAGAAAGAAAGAACGGGATCTTTGCTAGAGAGGCGACGGTAAAAGCTCAAGGTTTGCCGTATGGAGTTCGTCGGAAAAACCAGAGAAGAAGAAAACACTCAGAGCAGTTGGAGAGAAGAGTAAAGAATGAGAAAAGTCTAGAGGTTTTAAAAGAAACCTTTGAGAGATAATCATTAGAACCTATTTTTTCGCGCCCAAGAAACGTGAAAAGACGTGACTGATGTCACTTCTGGCAGAGCCGTACAACCAAACGGCAGAGCAGTACTAATTTACTGCAAGACGGTTTCAAAACGACGGGTCATTTAATGCCACATATTCCATACGCCATAACTAGTCTGACGTTTGGTATTAAGTTATCTCAACGGGTTTATTACAATAGGCCGAAGACATTTTGAATCGGTCAAAAATGATGTAAGACCGATTTTCATACACTGATATATTCCATAATTCATTTTAATTATGAAATATGGGGGGCAAATGTTACCACACTAAAAATCGGTCAATGATTGTGAAGGCTGAAAGTCTTTTAAACAAGATTCTTAGAAGGCCGAAATTAAGAAAAAGTAATATATATTCGGTCTATGAAAAATCAGCCATGAAAAGAACAGGCCAACAAGATATCCTCTATCAAATATGGCCTTGATAACCTTGATACATCCAAAATGAAAGGACACGTGGCAGCAAGAAACTCAAATGCGTTTGATGAGAGAAGTGGCAACGTGGCAACATTTGACTGGGAGTTCAAAAGTACGTTCAGATATGGAGACTCGTTCAAAGATATGGAAGATGCACAATCTCCACTAAGTGCCACAAAATAAGGAACGGCTATAACTTTTAGCCAGTTGGAATTTGACACATGGAAATTAGTTACAAATGCATTCGACCTCTATAAAAGCTGAAGAAGACAGAGAAGCAAGGGATCCACGATCAAAATCAAGCATCAGCTTTTAGTCTTGTTTTTAGTTTTCTTAGTCGCTTTTCAATTTCTTAGGAGTAACTTATTGTAACTGAAGAATCCAAACTCTGGTTTGGTCAGGGATCAGTCTCTGTTCATCTTTATTGAAAGCTCATTTAGCAAGTTTGTACTCAGCCAACACATGGTACGTATTTGTTTCTTTTGAGTTAATTACATTCTATTCTTGCTTACTTCATATTTAACATTGCAAAAGTCCTTGAGGCTTCAAGGCAAGGAGAACCTGCATTCATTTGATTGTTTGTAGTTGGCACGCCCGCAATTCACACACATCTTTCTAAAGAACCGGTTTGTCGCCAACAACACCCCAACCTAAAAACATATTCATAGTGTTCGGTGGTTATCCACCAAATATAGTCTCTTTGTTTGAAGTTGCACCCACCAAACAACTCCGAATAGAGGGACTATATTTGGTGGATAACCACCAAATATTATAAAAATATTCACAAAACAGTTCAAAAAAAAATTATATAAAATTCTTCAATTTTTTTCTTTTTTGATCTGTTCAGTTGGAAGTGGATGAACATATTCAAAGTATTTGGTGGATAACCACCGAACAAAGTAAAAATATTCTTTCAATTCCAACTGAACAGTTCCCAAAA
>JAESVK010050711.1:0-12244 GCA_017140935.1 Hamamelis virginiana | reverse complement strand
TTACCATATATATATTTCTCCCCCTTTTGTCGTCAACAAAAAGTGGTGAACAAGAGCAAAAAATATGCAATACAAAAGATAGAATTTCCACAGCGTAAACCTTGAACTGATACATCAATGTTTAAAGCTAAACGGACCGATGAAGCTTCATTCCATGATATAGTCGCAAACTTCATTCTCGTCGGACGATGAAGTGTTAGCTGCCATCTTATGCTCTTGACAAAGAGTTGCAAGCCAACTGAAGTTAGGACTGAAGAGAATATTCTGAAAGATATTTTCTTTGTCATCGGTTGAGGAAGTTTGGCTCAATCTTTTCATTCCAAAGAATATGTATTAGAATATGAAGAGCTTGAAGATGTACTTTGAGGATGCCTCTCATACTCTTTTACATATTTTTGTATGCCAAACAGAATCAACCTCAAAAGAATATGTTCTTGAATATGGAACGGACAATCTAGAAATGATGAAAATTTAAAACCTCCCTTAAATGTAATTAGCAGAGATTTATAGTCATCTCATGACAAATTATATTTAAGGTACCTAGATTGTGATCCATACCCATGAGATTAGCAGAGATCTATAGTTACCAAGAAAGAACAAGTCGCCGATTGAGACGATTTCTCCATGGATGGCAGAGAGTTCTTAGTATGATTCGGTTGTAGAGTTAACCTTCATTGAGCTTTTGCTCAAGAAGATTAAGGAATCGACGGGAAGTTGCTAGTGCCTGGATCGATTTCAGCTTCCCTTCCGATTCTCTTCTTTGGTCTCTTTATAAAATCCTCTCTTTAACAATTATTAGTGGGTAGAAAAAGAGAGAGACCGAGATCCACTTATCACGGAGGGTGTCGGCTTGCCGACACTCTTAGGAATTATTGTATGTAAATGATCTCATGGTGCAACCGGGTATTTTTGCATCCTAATCGTTCAAATAGAAGATTAATAGCAATAATGATAACAGGTGGAATGATGATGATGATCATTAATCTCTAATGTTCTCAAGGAGATGAGGAAAGCAAAGATTGGATCAACGAACACTGTATAAAAGAGGAACTCTTAGTACAACTCATTTAGCCATGATATATGACAGAAGAGAGTGAGCATTCAATAGAGTTTCTCATGAAGGCTGTTATAGGGAAGCTTGTAGGCTGCTTGTAGGTGGCTTTGTAAATTAACATGAAGAAAAGTGATATTGTTTCTACTATCACAAGTGACAGTGGAGACAGAAGTCATCACAATTCTTAGATATGTGATGAGAAGAAATTATGCTTCTGAGAAACATGATCAAAGAAAGCTGAGCTTTTGATGTGTCTGAGAATAGAAGAAATGGGATCAAGCCAAAACATTTGATGTAAGCTCTATGTAATGAAAGAAAATGAGAAAAATGATCATGAATCAAGACATGATGCTGCATTTTAAAGAAAAAAAAAATCGAGAATCAAAAGATGAGATTGAGATTTGAGTGAGTAAAATGAAGGAAGAAGCTCAAATTTATAAGAAAAAAGAAAATCACGTGTGTGGACAAAAAGTCAAACTGATTTGAAATTTTTTGAAATACGAGATCTGACAAAGCTGTTGAAAAATGTCTGTGCGTTTGAAAAAATTGGCTTTTTCTTTTGAAAAAGTCTGAATTTTCTAAAAAGATGTGATTTCGTTTGAAAATAGAACCTAAATTCACGCTGAAAAAGTCGGCTGGTAAAGTAGTGATTGCTGGATTCTAACCATTTCATAAATCTCAGATGAATTCAAGATTTTCAATCATTTAAAAAAAAATTTCAACTTTCTGAATTGTGATTTCATCTTTTCCGAGCTTGTTCAATGGCTTCCCAATGTTCTCACAACATTCCTGACTTGAATGAACCAAATGTGGTTTATACTCGACCTATCATTGTTCCTTGGGATAACAGATTTTCCCAAAGGTCGGATGCAGATGCTTTGAACGAGTCCATGACCCTTTGTATAAGGGCTACCCTTTCAGTGGCCAATATGGCCCAGCGCATGCGAGCTAGAATGACTGATGTTGAGCGATTAACTCTTCAAGTTCAAGTTCTACAACAGTTAATTGCTGGGATGAAGAAGAAGAATAAGAGCTTGAGGAAGGAGAATACAGATTTAAAAATTCTAGTGGATTCATATGCCAAGGAGTTGGATCCAAGGCTTCAAAAGCTAAAACAATATAATGACCAGATTCAAGGAACTCAAGAGAAGCTTTTGGCTGAAGTCCTAAAGATTTCTGAAGTTGCTCTTTCTTCTCGAGATCGCCCCTCAAAAAGTGTGTAAAAAAAATTGAGAAATGCAATATTTTTATTTTATTTTATTTTATTTTGAAAATACAAATATATATGTATATATATACACACACACATATAAATTGAGACATGCTCCCCCTCAACAAATGCATACATAAAGTGTAGTAGGAAGATCATGTAATGTCTAAAGGTCTACACATACCAAGATCACGTCGAATAGTGCAAAAACGATCCTCATTGAGAGGTTTCGTTAAGATGTCTGCCAATTGATGGTCTGTGCCTACAAATTCAAGTTCAACATCTCCTCTTTGCACATGGTCTCTTATGAAATGGTGTCTAATTTCAACGTGTTTTGTGCGTGAGTGCAAACATGGATTTTTAGAAATATTGATAGCACTAGTGTTGTCACATCTAATGGGGATGTGATCAAGTGTGACCTTAAAGTCCTCAAGTTGTTGTTTCATATACAAGATTTGAGCACAACAACTTCCTGCTGCAATATATTCAGCCTCGGTTGTGGAAAGAGATACTGAAGTTTGTTTCTTGCTAAACCAAGAGACAAGCGCGTGGCCAAGAAAATGACAAGTGCCACTAGTACTTTTCCTATCGGTTTTACAACCGGCAAAATCAGCATCTGAATAACTTACAATAACAAAAGGAACATGCTTAGGGTAAAATAATCCTAAATCACATGTACCAATCAAATATTTGAAAATACGCTTAACAGCAAGCAAGTGAGATTCCATAGGATTAGCTTGAAAACGAGCACACAAGCATACACTAAACATGATATCTGGTCTACTAGCGGTTAAGTAAAGTAAACTACCAATCATACCTCGATAGAGCTTTTGGTCTACTTTCTTACCATGTTCATCACCATCAAGCTTTGTTGAAGTACTCATAGGAGTGGGGCTTGGCTTAGCGTTTTCCATACCAAATTTCTTCAACATGTCCTTTACATATTTGGCTTGATTGATGAAGATGCCATTTTGTGTTTGCTTGATTTGAAGTCCAAGGAAGAAAGTCAATTCTCCCATCATGCTCATCTCAAATTCATCTTGCATACATGTAGCAAACTCATTGCATAAAGCATCATTAGTAGCTCCGAATATAATGTCATCAACGTATATTTGTACTATAAGCATATCACTATTTGTAACCTTAATGAAAAGGGTAGTGTCAATTTTGCCTCTAATGAAACCATTATTAAGCAAAAATCCACTTAACCTTTCATACCATGCTCTTGGTGCTTGCTTGAGTCCATAAAGAGCTTTTGAAAGTTTATAAACATGATTGTGCAAATTGTGTTTTTCAAAACCGGGAGGTTGTTCAACATATACTTCCTCCATAATATAACCATTTAAAAATGCACTTTTCACATCCATTTGATAAAGTTTGAAATCTTTATGGCAAGCAAATGCAAGTAGCATGCGGATGGCTTCTAATCTAGCAACCGGTGCATATGTTTCATCATAATCAAAGCCTTCTTGTTGGTTATAGCCTTGGGCAACAAGTCTTGCTTTGTTTCTGACTACATTACCATTCTCATCCTTTTTATTTCGAAAAACCCATTTAGTACCAATGGTGGAATGGTTATGTGGTCTAGGAACAAGTTCCCAAACTTTGTTTCTTTCAAATTGATCAAGCTCTTCTTGCATAGCTATAATCCAACTTTCATCGTTTTCAGCCTCATTAAAGTTTTTAGGCTCAATTTGAGAAACAAATGCAATATGATTACAACCATCTCTAAGATTAGAACGAGTACTCACCTTGCGTGAAGGATCACCAATTATTTGATCAATTGGATGATTCCTCACAAATTTTCAAGCTTTTGGCAACTCTTGAGGATCATTTGAAGGTTCCATCTTTTCATTTGAAGAGCCTCCTTAGATTGCTCTTGGGGTGCATCATTTGGTGTAGAATCACCAATGTTGAGCTTGCCAAGCTCTTCATTTGTATTTGATAGAATTTTACTGTTTTCATCCTCATCAACAACAATCTTAGGAGAAAATGGATTAGATTCATCAAATACAACATGCATAGATTCTTGCACAGTTAGAGTACGTCTATTATAAACACGATATGCTTTACTATTAGTTGAATAACCAATAAAGATGCCCACATCGGATTTAGATTCAAATTTTGCAAGATAATCTTTATCATTCAAAATAAAACACTTAGATCCAAAAACTTTGAAATAACCAATGTTTGGTTTTCGACCTTTCCATAGCTCATAAGGAGTTTTGGCTAGAATAGGTCTAATAACCACTCTATTTCCCACATAGCAAGCGGTGCTAACCGCTTCCGCCCAAAAGGTTCTAGGAATTTTATGTTCATTAGGCATGGTTCTACCCATCTCTTGTAATGAACGATTTTTCCTTTCAACCACTCCATTTTGTTGTGGAGTTCTGGGAGCTGAAAAATTATGTGAGTATCCTTGTTCATCACAAAAATTTTCGATGTCTTGGTTTTTAAACTCTCTACCTCTATCACTTCTCACACTAATGATGGAGTGGCCTTGTTCTTTTTCAATTCTTTTGCATAATTTAATAAATTCGCCACTAGCATCACTCTTGTGAGCAAGGAATAAAACCCATGTATATCTTGAATAGTCATCAACTAAAACAAAGGCATAGAGTTTACCACCAAGACTTTCTACATCATTTGGTCCAAACAAATCGAGATGTAACAATTCCAAAGGCCTAGATGTAGATATATGCGCTTTGGGTTTAAAACTAACTTTGATTTGTTTTCCAAATTGGCATGCATCACAAACTTTATCTTTTGAAAAATTTGATTTGGGCAAGCCTAAAACAAGTTCATTTCTAGAAAGCTTTTGGATTAAATCCATATTAGCATGCCCAAGTCTTCTATGCCATAGCCAATTTGTTTCTTGTAGAGCCGAAAAACATGTTACATCTTGAGATGTTAAATCTTCAAAACTTGTGATGTAAACATTTCCAAAACGATTTGCAACAAGGATATTGTTTTTGTTTTTATCCAAAACATTACAAGAATTTGAAGTAAAATTCACATAATAACCATTATCACATAATTGACTAATGCTAAGCAAGTTATGTTTTAAATCACTAACAAGCAATACATTATCAATTGTAATAGAGCCATTACCAATCTTACCTTTACCAATAATTTTACCTTTGCTATCATCACCAAAGGTTACATAGCCACCATCCTTGTGAGTGAGGGAGATGAATTTTGCTTTATCTCCGGTCATATGCCTTGAACATCCACTATCCAAATACCATTGATCCTTATTATGAATGGATTTCAAACACACCTATAATGACAATGCAATAAAACTATTGGTACCCAAAACTTTTGGGTCCTATAATGTTAGGATTCTCAATCTTTTAAGTTCATCAAAAGTAATAGTCTTTGGCTCATATGATTTCTTGGAAGAGGGTTCTTTTCTAATCCAAGCTACATTTTTGCCAAGTCCTCTTCTACCTCTAAAAGGACACTTGAATGTGACATGACCTTTTCTCTCACAATGATTGCAAATAATATTAGCATTTTGTTTTGAGTTATGAGAGTGAGAATGAGGTTTTGATTTTGGTTGTTTGATGTCTCTTTTCATTGAGGCTTTCACAAAGAAGTCTAGATAAAGTGAAGACTTTTTGGTATTGGATTTTGATTCATATCCCAATCCTTCTTTGTTTAGCCCAACTTTTTGAGCTCCTAACAACCTTTCAAAATTTTCTTTTCCACTTGTAAAACTGAAAACAGTTTTGTTCAAATCTTCAACTTTGGATTTTAAACATTTATTTTCTTTTTCTAAAGCAGAAAAATCAATTGAAGATATTGAAGTGGAAGGTATGTTTCTTAATGACTCATTCTCCTTCTTAAGTCTCTCAATTTCCAAACTTAAAACAGAATTTTCATTGACTAAGATTGTTTTCTCATTTGTGAGAGTTGAGAGGTTTTTATTCAAGAATTTAAGTTCCTTTGTTAACAAACAATTTTTATTATGTAACAGTCTACTTAATTCTTGAAATTCCTCTAAAGATAAATCACATTCATCATTATCACTATAATAAGAAATAGATGTTACCTCTTTTTCATCATCATTTGCCATAAGACAATCTTCTTCTATGTTGGCATAGAAACAAAAATTTGCATTCTCTTCTTGGATATCTTCCTCATTATCATCATCATCATCATTGTTATCATCAAGAGCACAATTAGGTAATGGACATATTGTTTCTTCTTCAATATCTTGATTCCTCAAATATAACTCATGTTTAAGAAGAGAGTTAATAAGCTTGTCCATGCTAAGATTTGAAATGTCCATTGCTTCTACGATGTAAGTGACTTTTGGTTCCCATTCCTTTGATAAAGATATGAGAAATTTACCTACAAGATCTTCATTAGTATAGGTTTTTCCAAAAATTTCTAAATGACTAATGAGGCAATTGAATCTTGCATGCATTTGAGAAATCGACTCATCATGATTCATTTGGAAAGTTTCAAACTCGTGAATGAGCAAGCGAATTTTGGACCTTTTATCCCGAGAATTCTCCTCATGAATCATTTCAAGTTTATCCCAAATTTCTTTTGATGTTTTACAATTTAAAATATGCATTTGTTCACTTTCACAAAGAGAATGATACAATAAATGTTTGGCTATGCATTCAAATTGATGGACATTGCGATCCTTTTCAGTCCACTCATCTACATGATTTGTAGGAAGTTTTGTGTGACCACAAACAATGAACCATATTTTAAAACTTTGTCCTTGAAGAAAAATACTCATTCTTTGTTTCCAAAACCTATAATTTTTACCATCAAAGAAAGGAGGTCGGTTTTCCATTTGGTTTGCCATTGATCTTTAGCTCAACAAACAATATAATGAGCACTTGCTCTGATACCAATTGTTGGCACAAAATATACTCTAGAGGGGGGGTGAATAGAGTATTGGCAATTTAAAAACTAATTTAAAAATGGGATAAAGTGTTTTTGAAAACTCAAACTTTTAATAACTAAAATGCAAGATTAAATCTCAACTCAACAAAATATAAAGCAAGTAAATAAATTTAAATGCAAGAGATAGAGTTAGAGAAATTCAAACACAAGGATTTTAACGTGGTTCGGTCTCCGCCTACGTCCACGCCTCAAGATCTCCGTCTCAAGGATTAATCCACTATCAATCTCACTTCCGGTGGAGATTCAAACCTTTACACAGCCTTCTTTCACAGTGGAAGACTCTCACCAAACAGGTTTATGCAAAACCTTAAATTCACAAGAAATACAAGTGAATATGGATGACCACTAATATGATTCTCAACAACACTGAGAATACATCAAATACACTCTCAATAACATCTCTCAAAGATTCAAACTAATTTGCTCATAGAGAGAAATACAGGAATTGAATCACTCAAAAATGATGAACACTTGTAAGCTGCAATAGTGTATGTGATTGTATGTAGAATTAAGCTTCATGGCAAGTGTATTTATAGCCTTAGAAATCAGCTATACGTTGGAGCGTCTAGTAGGAGCGTCTTGGCAATCTGCAGATTCAAACTGGTTTGAAAAATGCAACAAATCCGTTTGGAGGTGCAGCCATGTTTGAATCAGCATTCACAATGTCAAATGTTGCAGCAGCAGCTTTGACAATTACTCCAACAGCAACCTGCCACTATTCCTGCAGAACACTTACTTAAGTTTACAATGTAAATAAGGAAGTACCCCTCATTTGGATTCAATGGAAAATACTAGAAAATCAAATTCCCAATAAATCAAAATGTAGAAAATCAATTTTAGTACAAAAAATAATTTTCGTCAACAGTGTCAAAAATTGATTTATCGAGTAGGGTATTATATACCACGTATAAAAGCTACCTCAAGGCTGTACTCAGTTAATGAGTATATAGGGATCAATTACCGCCAAAAATTATTTTGAAAAACTCAATATATCAAAAATTCATTTTTCATACTTAGCCAAATTTTTCATAGGGAAAAACAGTTTCTGGGAATAGTAACATCTTCAATACTTGAGCCTCCAATTCATGGATTTTGTTGTCCATTTGTTTGCTCCAGTCTATCTTGAAAATCTGTCTTACAAGTTTAACATTTAAGCACAAGATATTTGGATAACGCAGCGGCAAATGTTTGTTATCATTAAAACCATATAACATATGCTGGATTGGAACCATTTAGGCTAACACTTCTGATTCTGCTTCAACAACACAATCATAAGCATATCCAAACGGGCCCGTTTGGATGTCCAAAACAACAGCGAGTATATCTGCAAGGATTTTGTTTTTGTAACCAACTTCTATAATTTTCCATTGCTTCATCTCGAACTTATGACTAAACTTCATTCCGTTTCTTTCCCAAATTTCCTTTTCAAATGAACAAATACTATCTCTAACTATACTACAAAACTTCTCTTTATGAATATTTATAAATACATTATTTCAACAATCAAATTTCTACTTTTGCAGGTTCGAACCAGTCCTCATCTTATTTTGGAATCAATTCATAGACAATCATTGTCGAGAGATATATGCAAAGAAAGAAAGTAACCTCATCATAATGGCATTTCGTGTTGTTGTTGGGAATTACAGTGGTAAAAATCTTGTACCGCACTGCCCTACGCATATAGATGCACATAATAAAAACTCACACCAACAATATCCATTTATTTACCCCGATTATATTCTATATGCATTCTACAGGGATGTCCATCACTACAAGAACAAATACAGTAATAGCAATATCTCCAGACCACCCATCAGCAAATCACCTCAGAAAATGGTACAGCTAAAACCAAACGCTTTTTTAGTGGAGATAAACATATCAAATATGGTGCATATACTTTATTATCACTTCTCACTGTTGCGTAAATCGCATAGGTTCAATGCAAACAAAGAAAAGATCAAAGCCAGAGTAAACCCAGCCCACTATTACTCCTTGAACAACACAGATGCTGAGCCTCATCCAGAAAATATCATCACTGTCAAAGTAGCCCAAGAAATGCCAGATAATGTATGTAACATACACATAGTTCATACCTTTTATAATTTCTCTGTCTATCCTTTTCTTACTAACCAAAATCCCGCTCACAGACCACATTTTGGACAAAAGCAAAAATTGAGCTCATTAACTACAGCCAGAAGTTCTGCTACCTCTCTTGCAGTAACTGTGGTAAGACCACAGCATCAAATGAAGGCAGCATTTACCATTGCAACTTCTGTAGAGTCGAAAAGGTGGTTGCAACTCCAAGGTAAAAACAGAAACTTCAACTCAGCCCAATTCATTGTCACCAAAACCTTTCACATAATTCACCCAAACTATTGCACCCTACTTAAATAACCACAACACAAATCACTCACAAACTTTAATATGATTATCAGGTTCATTCTCGAAGTGCAGTTATATGATGCTATGGACACTATAAATGCAAAACTCTTTGGGCAAATGGTTGAAGATTACCTTGGTTGCACTGCAGACAAAATCTACGAATTAAGTAGCTAAACAAGTAATGCACAAAATTAAAAAAAAAAACAAAAAAAAAAAAAAAAACCACACTACTTGCACTCAGCGCAATATCCAAACTAATTTTCTCACTACATTTCCCACTTAGCACTTATTTTCCATGTTTTACTTGGCAGTCAAATTCAGCTGAACTTCAACAAATCATTGAGCCGCAGCTTCTAATAGATTACATGATCGAGATAAAAATAGCTCAAGACTCAATCCAAGGAGTGAAAGCATACACCATCAACCATATCAAGCCTCTCACCCAAGAACAAGAAGAAGCACTGTCCCAAGAATTAACCCCCAGTTGTCCATCAACCTAAGAAACACCTGAAGCGAGCACATCTGGTGCTCAACTCTCATAGAGCTCAAACATTGAGCTCGACAAAACTTGAACAACTACTGCAGATGGACGAAGCTCACTGCCTGAGCTTAAAATGGCTGAACCATTGCCATTTGTAAATAAATAAGCTACTTTTTGAATTGCTTTTTGAAGCTATATAACTGCATACTACTGCCAACCATGTAAATATTTAAGGCATATATATAGAAGCAGTCAGTGTTTTGCCACATGTAAACACCTCATGAATATAGATATAATCTTTCTCTTGCTTTGATTAGGATTAAAAAAAAGAATAATAGTGAAAGGCTCATGTTTTTATTAACTTATGAGTTTATAATATGGCTAGAATTTGTGGTTTTATATAACCGTGTCATTTTCATATTTTCATATGTTGCTGTGCTTGATGAGATGTCATCATGTAAATGTGCCTCCACTTATTCCCCCCAAACCCAGTCTCCTCTTCGCACCACAGATCAACAGTAACCATAGCTTCTCAAGCTCGCCAATATATATACAATATAATCAAAACCTAATATATCAGCCTCATCTTCCACCAGCCACGTGCGAAGCACGTGCTCCCCCTAGTGTGTATATATATACATATATATAAAATAGAACTTGAAATAATACTGTTGAAATAAAAATATATTACTTTTCTTGACGTGAATGGCAGATCATACGCCATCTAGGGTGGATAGGGATATGTGGGTGAAATAGGCGGGTGTGAGGGCCCTGTTGTTGTGTCAATCATCCAATAGAATTATTCACAATGTGGCAAGTTAACAATTTTCGTTAAATAATATTAATTTTTCCTAGTGTACATGTTCTCAATGTTTTTGGCAACCTTACATAAGACTAAGGTAGCATTTCGTGTAGCTTTTCGAATGGCTCAAATGAGACTTTCTAACCTAAAAGTCATTCTAAAAAAAAAAAAAAAAAATGTTTGGTTGATTTCTCAAAATGGATTTTAGAAAAAAGCTCATATATAGCGTAAAAGCCTATTTGATCAATGCTACTCTGTAGGTCTTTTCAGCAAAGGCGAAAACAATGTAAAACACACAAAAGAAAGGTGGTGAACCTACACCTTTGAAACTGAGCTCTCTCTCTCTCTCCCCGTTCTTTCCTTCCCCCTCATCTTCTGTGAAACAACTCTCCAAGTGTGAACCTAAACCCTTTTAAAAATACATGAAAATAGTGAGATGGATTATAAGAATTTCATTATGTTATTACCCACAACTATCAACAATTGAGGAGTTTGAAACATTCTTATTTCTTCAACATTTATCAAATTCCTCACACACACACTCCTTTTGTTCATTTCCTCCCTTCATTTCTCAGATTAGCACAAAAACATATTATATCTCCATCAGTTGGTCGTTTATTGGAAAATCATTTGAAAAAACCTTTGGAAAGGTTATTCTAAAAATTGTTTCATTCATTTCCTTGGCTACACGAAACATTTGTTTTGGTTTTATTCATTCTCATTGATAATAAGGATTATAGAAATAAAAAGAAAGTTTCATTTTTATTTTTATTAAAAGTTATTGTATTTCATCGTGTGTGCAAGATTGGCTATTGAATTAAAAGATCAGAGAAACCATTCAACCCGGGTAGTTTTTAACTAAAACTCAGGCGGGTCGGTTTTCAAGGGATACTTTAGTTTGGGCACGTTACCTTTACACTATTTTGACACCTTTGTTTACACCATTTTCAAATACCATTGTAGGTTGAATATTTTGAGAAACCGATTGTTAGATTAGATACTTATCTTATGTTTGTCATGTATGAAAAAAATTGGAGTGATCCAACGGTTAGTTTTTGAAAAATATTATTTTGAAGAACTATTATTATTTTTTTATTAATTAAAAACATAACAGTTTTTTAGAGTGACATTTATAAAAATCTAACCGTTGGATCACTATGATTTTTGGTATACATGATTTGCATAAGAAATGTATTGAATCCAACGGTTAGTTCGTCAAAATATTTATCATGGATAGTGTTTTGAAAATGAGAAATAAATATAGGTGTCAAAATAAGGTGTTAGGAACATCATCCCTTTAGTTTAGTTTAGTTTTGTACTTTTGTTAAAGGTTTTCAAGAGATAGTAAACTGACAAAAATGGCCACAAGTCCAATTTCACTTTCTTTTA
>JAESVK010050708.1:0-23346 GCA_017140935.1 Hamamelis virginiana | reverse complement strand
AAATAGATATGCACTTTAGGATTGGTTTTAGGGCATACCTCTAACAAGGATGGCGCTTCTTGTAGGGTTCATCAGTTCGGAGGGCTCCATCGGCTAGAGCGTCCTCCACTTGGGTACCAGCAGCGACCAGAACTCGGAAATTTAGAAGATATTGGAAAAACATGTGCTTATGATAAATTGGGAGCAAGTTCTTCACTATCATGCGAATTTGTTCTTCTCCCTCAGGACGTTTAGCCATTTTAGAAGCCTTGGCTCTCCATCGGGTAAGGAAAGCAGAGAAAGTTTCCCTTGATTCCTGTTTAGTAGTCTTCAAATCCCTCCTTGTGACATAAACTTCTGTGTTATACCTGTAATGATTGCTGAACTTGATGCATACATCTTCCCATGTCTTCATTCTAGACTCATCCAGTAACAGAAACCATTTAAAGAGCGGATCCAGGCAGTGTTTCGTGGAACATTTGGGCTAACAGATCATCGTCAGCCCCTCGTGGGTGCATAGCCCTCACGTACATCTTTAGATGGGTCTTAGGACAACCCATTCCATCAAACTTCTTTAACTCGAGCATTCTGAAATGAGTGGGCATACTAGCCTTCGGGAACAGAGACAGTGACGACATATCCACCAGATCATCAGACTTCCTAATACCTTTCAAGGCTTTTTTTAGGGCTTCCACCTTACTACTTAACAATATGGGCTCAATGGAAAAGAAAGCAGGGGTCTTGGGCTTCGACTCTTTATCCAGATCAACAGGCTGAACAAATTCTGTACCAGACCTAGTGGGCTCAGCAACTATCTTCGGTCTAAGGAAACATTCCTCTTCATCAACATTCTCAAACAAGGGATTAGTACGGGCTCGCACCTTATCCTCATCTTCTTTCTGATGAACTAACTCTTGGACCACTTTTAAGAGTGCCTCGATCTTCTCATCAGTTGTCTTTCCATTAGTTCCAACAGTGGTAGGGGTATGATCTTCGTTACTAGACATCTTTGAATCGACAGGTAAACCCTTAAACAACCGACCGCTAGAATCACGACGCCAAGCCAGAATGCTGGAAAAAGGAAAAGATTTGGATTAATTAAGAGCTTCCAGTGTGAAAATGGATGAATAAGGACAATCTCACATGCTCATAAAAGTATAGGCCCAAAGCCTACACATCAATCTCACTCTTTCACATTCTATCTTATGAAAATAGGCCTAAGGCCTAAGTACGAATCTCATTCTCACAACTCATATCTCAATCTCACCACAAGCTTATATCTTCTATCCAATTGACATGGGCCTAAAGCTCACGTCTCGAACTCACCGCAGACCTTCTATCCAAAGGACATGGGCCTAAAGCCCACGTCTCACGTCTCTTCTCCTAAGACTCACAAATCAATACCACTATTTGGGCAGTGTAACACTACCACAGGCCTAAGCTCATGAATATATAGGGTACTAGTCTTTATTAGGTACCTTGACTCTTTAAGGACACATCCCTTAAGAGTTTAGGATATTTCATAAAGGTCTAGTCCTACAAATTCAGGTCCTAATGGTTCTACACACTTCACAGTCAAGGCTCAACACAAAATCGGTGGAAAATCTGGCAGCATAACATTACAATAGTGTGTGATCAGGCGATATAGGGTATGTGTCCTAGAGACAGTCTATAAGGACTAATGCAAAGGGTAGGCAGAGTGTACCTTACTCGCTCGGTCCAATCGATATACCTAACCACATGTGACATCAAGAATGCCACGTGGGTCCAATCGTATGGGATTGGTCCGTTTGATATACCCGCGGGTACTTGGCAAGAAGAGTGATGGCTTTCGCATACATGGAACCCAAGAATCAAAGAGACTGGGCCCAGGGCTAGGCTCATCGTTGGCTTTAGCATACAACGTCCTAAACATGCAAAGTCAATGCGCACACAATACAGAATTCAAGTCACACAGTCATACAAATGCTGATTGATTTTATCAATTAAGAAATTTAAAAAGCCCAAAAGTAATTAATTGGAGTTTAGCCCTCGACATCCCCAGTGGAGTCGCCAATCTGTGAACCAGCCAACCTAGATATCCCGAGGGATCGGGAGGCCTCTCGTTCACTTTGAAGTTTGAGTGGATTGTGGATTATTCATTATCCGTCTTGATTTATCCGTCTCGATTATCCTTCTCTATTATCCACGTTTATCCTACTCTATTATCCACTCAAGATTGGGTTTTTGAAAAATGATGAGAGTTTGTAAAAAACTCGGAATTGCCACCTTATTTTTAGGAAACAAGGAAATCACAAAAAAAAGTTTTATTTTTAATAAAACATTGACCCCATATTTTGGAAAAGCATGGTCTTTGAATCAAAGTTGGATTCAGGGGCTAGGTTACGAAGTGGGAAGGTTCCAAGGAACTCCTAGTAGGCACCCACCTCACCCTAATTCAAGGTCTCCTAATTAAGTTTGGGCTTTATCAAAATCTTATCATAACAATGCTATTTATTTAGTCAACCACAAAATATGAATAATAATATATAATAATAATAATAGATAGTACAAAAGTATACACAATCCTAAGGATTTTAGGAGACTTGTAGTCAACCTAAGATTGGACTTGCACCCTATTGACTGCCTACGTACCTTACCAATTTCTTGATAAAGATCAAAGTCCACGTAATTCGATTACCTGGGACTCTCCTATTGTAATGAACTATATAGCCAAAAAGATTATATCTTATCTAGGACTCTAGCTTCGAGTGTTTGGGTTTGATCGAAACACTTTTCTTTGCATAAAAGATGGAATTTCATTCCATTTTAAACACTTTCAAAATCACTTACTTTTATAGTTGTTCTCGAAGTAGACTCCTAAATTAGGTAGAATTCAATTGCTATCCTAATTCTTACAACAAAGGACAGTCCTAAGCGAGGTCAAGTAACCTCCCTAATCCTAGGGTTCCTAATTAGTCCTAAGTTAATATAAGTACCTAAACTACTAATTATATGCATGCTAGAATTTCTGGAAAATGCATAAAAAATGCAACAAAGGATGTAAAGAATGCATGAAATGTCCTAAATGCAATCTAAGTTGTCTATGTAAACCTAGGCATGTTTCTATGTTAATTTGGACCTAAAAAATGAGTTTTAATCCATTTTAAAGTCACTTTTAGACCTTGGATAGATTTGAAAGTGATTCTAAAATGAATTAAAACCCAAGAAAAAATAAAGAAAAAGATGTGTAAATGACCTACAATGCATACTAATATGATGTCCTAAATTATCCCATGCAATGTGATCAAAAACAATACTTTATATAATAAGCACAAGGGCAGAATCTTACCTTTGCATGCAGGTTTACCTTGGGTTTGCATTCCTGGTTCAGCGGAATCCTAAGCTAAGGATTGTTGACCAGATTTAAGGTTGTTGCTGCATTGTTTTTTTGCATTCTCTTATTCTGTGTAATATATATTGATTGTTAATTTGCCTATTTGCCAGGGTTGTTGGCAATATTGTTTGTGTTGATATATATATATATATCATTTGGTTTATCGGATACTTTAAATATAACGAATGGGACAAGATGAATGGACATGACATTTCATTTTGTTTAGACATATATTTCTTGTATCCTGTAAGGAAATACGAATTAGCAGGACAGGTTGTATCTTCGATTTGACACGTGTTGACCTATTCGGAATGGTCGGTACAGATGTTAAGTTGGGGAGTACAAGGGTTCTAGTAGCGTCTCTTTGGGGCGTTACAATAAACCCAAGCAACTTCTCCGCAGTTACTCCAAATGCGCACTTTTGAGGATTCAATCTTAGGTTATACTGCTTAATTCTTTGAAGGAACTTACTTAAAGCCCTAAAATGTCCTTCTCGATCCCTAGACTTCATAATCATGTCATCCACATACGCCTCGACTTCCTTATGAATCTGTTTACGCTCAATATTTGCATGCTAAGAAATAAAGCCACGTAGGATCAATTTGATGAGGTGGATATTTTTGCCTTGAAGAAGAAAGACGGTTATCAAGAGCAATTACTGACTTCGTCTCTTCGAAGCAAAGTAATTTCTTATAAATTTGATTTTTTCCTCGGGAAATTATTAAATTTTGAAGTTTTAGATATTATAAAAGTATATAATTGCCGAAAAACAGTTTTTATGTGAAAAGCCAAACTTTTTCATGGCTTATAGGTTTCCTGCATAATAAGAATTTTGAAATTCAAATAAATAACTGCTAGTAATCGTTTAGCAGTTATTTATTTCAAGCCACAGCAGTTGTTCAAAGACTTCTCTGATTAGAGCATTCAAAGTTCAGTTATTTGGAAGGAAAATATGGAAGTTATCAAAGCTAATAAATTAGCCACATGGCATAACAAGTTTCGTTGAAAATATGAAGAGCAGTTATAGTGCAAATTTAGCCACATGGCATCGCAGAAGGTTGAAGACAGTTATTCTGAATTCTATAAATAGAGGAAGAGACCTCATTGCAAAGGTTCCTCAACCACCAGTTTACACTTTACGTGTATCTTGTCTTTATTTCCATTTACTTTTCAAGTTGTAATTTCCTTTACAGTTTTAAGCTTGTAATCCTTTTACTCAATTTCCAGTTTATAATTTCCTTTACATTTACCAGTTTATCATTTCCTTTACATTTACCAGTTTATCATTTCCTTTTCAATTTCCAGTTTATCATTTCATTTACCCAGTTTTAAATGCTTAATTTCATTTATATAGCTTAAGTAACTTAGTTAGGGTAACTTAGCTCTTAGGATCCTTCTTTCTAAATCTCCCCTCGCATTGAAGAGCTTTAACAGAAGTCGTGGAGTTGCTGTACCAGAAATGGAGGTAATTTTATGATTATGTGGTTTCTTCGAAGCATTCTATTTTCTGTTTTATTCCGTTTTCATTTTGATTCATTAATTTGCCCAAATATTAAAAGTCCTCTTCATTGAGGCAATTCGAACCATTCACATAATCGCCTGTTTAGAAGTCAGTTTTGCTTGTTTCGAGCCAATCATCTTGAACAGTGGTAAGGTTAACTTTTCTGGCACGCCCCCATTTCGAACCACACCTGAGTATACGCTGCGGCCATAGTGAAGATTTCCTGATCGAACATCTTTTTTGGCACGCCCAGTGAGACATAGGGCAATTTTGAATCAAAATTATGATGACAAGAAGATCTAAGCAAGCAGAATCTTCGAATCAAAATGAAGAAAGGCCAGATGATGGCCTTGAAGCTATCCCAGAAATGAATTTACTTCGAGATGAAGTGAATTCAAGGGTTAAAGCTGGTCAAAATATAAATGAAAATCCTGTTAGCAATAATGCAAGTGAATTGCCACAATTTGTTGGTATGATAGTGGATGCATTCAAACCAGTGCTAAAAGAAATGAAAGAGACAAATCAATAGTTGCAAAAAAAAAAAAAAAAATGAAAAGAGACAAATCAACAGTTGCAACAAGTTTTGTCTCAATCAGGATTTAGTCAAAGAAATTCTCACATGTTGCCATCAAATGACGAAGTTAGGAATAATGTACTTCGAAGAGAACAATTCATAAGAAATTATGGGAATATCACAGTGCATGATAGAAATTCTGTGTATGGAGTTCCATACGGGATGCTGGATGGTTCGAGGCCTGTACAAGGCCAAAGTGAGCCACAAAGGCCATTAGATGGCCAAAATATCCCAAGAGGTCATATAAATGTACCTGCATATGGAATTTCACCCGGGGGTTGGATGGTTCGAGGCCTGTATAAGGCCAAATTGAGCCACAAAGGCCATTAGATGGCCAAAATATCCCAAGAGGTCATATAAATGTACCTGCATATTGAATTTCACCCAGGGGGTTAGATGGTTCGAGGCCTGTACAAGGCCAAAGTGAGCCACAAAGGCCATTAGATGGCCAAAATATCCCAAGAGGTTATATAAATGTACCTGCATATGGAATTTCAACTAGGGAGTTAGATGGTTTGAGGCCTGTGCAAGGTCAAACTGAATCTCTTAGACCACTTGATGGCCAAAATATCCCAAGAGGTCATATAAATGTACCTGCATATGGAATTTCACCCAGGGGGTAAGATAGTTTGAGGCCTGTGCAAAGCCAAACTGAATCTCTTAGACCACTTGATGGTTAAAATATCCCAATAGGCCATACAAATGCGCCTAATCAAAGAAATAATAATAGCAATGTGATAATTTCGACTACTAATCCTTTATTTGAACCAATGGGAGAAATGATGGTTTATGTTGAGCCAAATAATTACATCCCAAGATCGAATCTGAATTATGTTGAGTCACATAGACCATTAAGTGGTCAGAATGTGTCAGCAGGCCAAACAAATGTGCTTAATCAAAGGATTAATGGTAGCCATGTTCTTGTTTCAAATGTTAATCATTTATTTGGAACAACGGAAGAAGGAGTAGCTAATGTAGAACCAAATAGTCGTCTTCTAAGAATGAATTTCAATCAATTTGATAGGTCCAATAATACTGTTGGTGAAACAGTGAGACCACAAACTTTACCCTTCAAACCAAATGTAATACCTGAAAATATTCCTTTTAAACCTGGAGGATTATGAGGTAGAAGAAATGGAATAAACAATAGGGATCATCATGATCAACCAAGAATTATTCCAAACCAAGGAAATAATAGGTTGAATAATGACAATCAACCTGTTATGACTACGAGAAACCAAATTCTTGAAGTTATTCAAGAAGCATATGGCCCATTAACAAGAGGAATGCCTATTTATAGAAAACCCTATCCAGATTGGATTGATAGAACTTATAAATTCCCAAGAGGATACAAAGTATCAGAGTTTACTTTGTTCTCTAGAGAAAGTGAACAATCCACAATTGAACATGTGGGTAGATTTACAGGCCAATGTGGAGAGATTGGGAATAATGATTTCTTAAAACTTAGACTATTCTCAACTTCCTTAACAGGAAATGCATTTACTTGGTATGTGAATTTACCTCCTGGTTCAATTCAAACTTGGGTTCAGTTAGAGGAAATGTTCTATGCTTAATTCTTTAGAACTGATCCTGAAATTTCAATGGCTGATTTAGCCAGATTTAGACAAAAGCCTGATGAGAAGGCCTCTCAATTCATTAATAGATTCAAGAGAGCAAAAAACAAGTGTAGGATTAATCTTCCTGAGATTGAATTTGTTAAACTTGCTCAAAATGGTCTAGAGTTTGAATTGAGAAAGAAATTTGATGGTATAAAGTTTAGAGACTTATTAGAATTAACAACTAAAGTGGCTAGGTATGAGTCATTGTTAAAAGAAGAGTCTCAAAGACAAACCTCATCATTTAAGACTTATTATTTCGACCCAAATTATGAGGTTGAAGCTGCAGAAATTATAGGAAAAATTCCATTTACTTGTGATGCTTTAATTAAAGTTGAAAGTATTACAAGTCAACAAGCCAAAAAGAATGCCTCGAATGAAGGTTCAAAGCAATATTCCTTTGATATTTCTAAAGCAGATGCTATATTTGATCTTATGTTGATTGGTCAATTCATTAGGCTACCAAAAGGTCATAAAATTCCTGGTATTGAAGAAATAAATAAAATAGAATATTGTAAATGGCATAATTCATGGAGACATGCCACAAATAATTGTATTGTGTTCAGGAATGTTATCTAAGAACAAATACAAAAGGAAATTTGAAATTTCTAGAAAGTGGTAAGGAAGTAATGGGTGTAGACAATAATCCTTTTCCTTCCATAGATGAAGTAGAAATAGAAAATCATAATATATGCTTTGCAAAACAAAAGAATTATGATAATGATTTGTTTAGAAATCAGAATTATTTTAAATTAAATGCATCATATTATGGTTTAAATGCTGTTTCCTTTATAAAATTCCTTTGGCAGCAGATGCAAAGTGAAAAGAAAAAATCTTCAAAGCAATCAGGAGAAAGTAGTACTCAGTCTTCATCTGAAGGATCTAATACTAATACTTTGAAGGAAGCATCTATAGAAATGCATAATGCTGAAATGCCACCAAGGATCTTCAAAGCAATCAGGAGAAAGTAGTACTCAGTCTTCATCTGGAGGATCTAATACTAATACTTTGAAGGAAGCATCTGTAGAAATGCATAATGCTGAAATGCCACCAAGGAAAAGCAGGAAGAAATTGGACTTCATTCCTCAAACTCAAGGCATGATAATTCAATCCAAAGATGAGACTGAAGCAGAATTTCCTGTCACCAAGTACCCATTCAATTCTATTGCTTCGAAGCCCATTGCTGATGTTACGAAGCACCTATGCATAAAGTGTGGAAGAAACTATACGCAAAATGTTGATGTCAATGATTCTGAAGAAAGTGAAATCAGTGAAAGGCAAAGGTATAGAGGTAAGAGTAAAGGTAAAATGTTTGGTAACAAACCTCAATTTATTAATTATTCTCATCACAAATTTTCATATGGTCCATTCTACCCAAATAATGAATGCAAAAAGAAATTTCAATACATTCGACCAGGGTATAAGAATGAATCATATGAAAAGAGTCCTAAAGGATCATGGCATCAATTTGGTAAACCGGTTAGAACTCAAAAGTTTGCTAACCCAAATCAGCCAAACATAAAAGGATGTATTCCAGATCAGGTTTTTAAAAGCAATACAAAGTTCAAAGAGGAAAAGGATTCTAAATCCTTTCAAAAACCAAAACTTGTTGTTCCTCCTAGAGTTCCTGTCAATAATTGGTTTGTTTTGAAACATCCTAAGACATAAGAACTGGAATATAGACCTTTCCTTAGTAGGACTCAGAAAAGAAGATTACAAAGAAAATATGCTACTGCTCAAAATTTAACTGTAAGAATGCAGGAATCTCCAGAGATGAAAATCATTAAGAGTCCTCAAGGTTCAAAGCCTAATCCTAGGTTTAACCAAAATATCCTTGAAGATGATGAAGAAAATGAAAAAAAAAATGATGAATATCATTTGGCTTCGATCATTTCTCAATATAAGGAAGCTATGGAAATTGATGAAAATGCTTCGAGAGATGTTCAAATGGGTATAGCAGATGAAACAGAGCCAACCCAAGAGGAAGATGGCTTTAATTTCAAAGAAAATAAAGTGAATGTTAATATGACATTTACTTTGCCAACAAAATTTGCTGCGAAGCCAAATCAAAAAGGGATCAACAAAGGTGATGTTGAAGATACTCAAGGGTATTGCCCTGAATAATTGGTTCCAATGGTGATGATATTGCTAGTGGTAAGTATTATTGCTTTATTAAGCCAACATTACAAATGATTCGACATTTAAAGCCTTTGTATGTTAAAGTTCATATAAATGGTTGTCCTTTAAATAGAGTGATAATAGAGAATGGTGCTGCAGTGAATGTGATGCCAATTAGCACCATGGAAAGATTAAATTTAGATCCTAAGAAGATGGTTTCTACTGAAGTCATTATATCTAGATTCTCAGGAAATAAAAAGAAAGCCCAAGGTATAATGCCTGTAGAATTGACCATTGGATCAAAGACCACCATGACTGCATTTTTTACAGTGGAAAGTTCTTCAAACCATAATGCATTGTTAGGAAGAGATTGGATACATTCGAATAAATGTGTGCGATCATCTATGCATCAATAATTAATATTTTTGAATGACAATGCAGAGTTCGAAGTGGTGGAAGCTGACAAAAAGCCTTTTATAGTTGATTCAAATGTTATGGAAGCCAAGCTATATGAAGAGCACATTGGCCCTGTAGATGTAAACAAACTTCTACTATCTCAAGAAGAATCGGACTTAGATGAGGCTTTAATGCAATTGTTGGGACCAGATTGTGGTCCTTTAAATGAGCAATCAAAAAATCATGAGTAATCTACTCAAAAGAGTAGGAAATGAGGCTGTGTATGCGGCCTTACAAAGAGTGGCTGTTCAAGCCATTCAATTCAAACTTACAGGTGAATAAACAGTACTAGCTGACTGGAATGAATGCATCGAAGAAGATGAGGATGCAGTGAAGTCTTTTCCAGATGATTCTAACATTGCTGTTGAAACTGAACAAACTTCTAATTTATGTTTAAATTCTGTTAATGATTTGATTGAAGTAAACTTAAGTGATAACGATAACTGTCATAGGACTACATTTATTAGTAGTTTGTTAGATAGTAGTAGTAAAAATAGAATTATTAACATGCTTAAGAAATATAGAGATTGCTTTGCTTGGGAATATGGTGAAATGCCAGGGCTGGACAAGTCATTAGTGGAGCACAGGCTGCCAATTAAAGAAAATTTCAAGTCATTCAAACAAGAGCCAAGGAGATTAGCACCCAAGATTATTCCAAAGATCAAGGAAGAAGTAGAAAGATTGCTGCAGGTTGGCTTCATCCGAACTGCAAGGTATGTAGAGTGGATATCTAATATTGTCCCTGTCATCAAGAAAAATGGAAAATTAAGAGTTTGCATTGATTTCAGAAATTTAAATCACGCAACTCCAAAAGATGAATATCCAATGCCAATTGTTGACCTTTTGGTTGATGAAATAGCAGGACATCAAATCATGTCTTTCATGGATGGACATTCAGGTTATAATCAAATTTACATTGCTGAAGAAGATGTTCATAAAACTGCATTTAGATGTCCTGAAAGTATAGGCACCTTTGAATGGATTGTGATGCCATTTGGGTTGAAAAATGCTGTTGCCACTTACCAACGAGCCATGAATGCTATATTTCATGACATGATTGGAGATTTCCTTGAATGTTATATTGATGATATAGCCATTAAGTCCAATAGTATGGACAATCATATTGAAAACTTGGAAAAAGTTTTAAAAATAATGAGGCATTATAAGTTGAAAATGAATCCTCAAAAGTGTGCTTTTGGAGTTTCATCTGAAACTTTTTAGGCTATCTTGTACATCATAAGGGAATTGAAATTGATAAAAATAAGGCCAAAGCTATTATTGATGCAAGGCCTCCTTTAAATAAAAAGGAATTACAAAGGTTTTTAGGACAACTGAATTTCCTTCGAAGGTTTATTTCTAATGCTGTAGGAAAAACTAAAATTCTCTTCTTTGTTGAAGTTGAAAAGTGGAGAAGAATTCAAATGGTTGGAAGAACACCAGAATGCCTTCGAAGCAATAAAGCAATATTTGATTCATCCACCAGTGTTGATGCCACCTACAATGGATAAGCCTTTGAAACTCTACATTTCTGCTACTGAAGATTCTATTGGAAGTCTGTTGGCTCAAGACAATAAGAATTTCAGAGAGCAAGCTGTCTATTATTTAAGTAGAATTTTGAATGAAACTGAACAGAAGTACTCAGCCATCGAAAAATTATGTCTTACTTTATATTTTGCAGCAATGAAACTTAGATATTATTTACTTCCAAGAGAGGTCATTGTATTGTCCAAGTTTAACATTATGAAATACATGTTATCAAGGCCTTTGCTGAATAACAGAATTGGAAAATGGATATTGGCTTTAACAGAGTTTACTTTTATTTATATGCCACAAAAGGCTGTAAAAGGCCAAGCTTTAGCAGATTTTCTTGCCGATCATCCTCCCCAAGAAATTTTGCAGGAATGCCTTGAAGCAAATAATCTGGGGATTGCTCCATGGAGAATGTGGTTTGATGGTTCAAAGACCACTCACTTCTCTGGAATTGGTGTAGTGATTGAGTCACCAATTGGAGTTAAAACTAAATTTTGTTTAAGATTGGAGCAAAATACTACCAATAATCAGGCTGAATATGAGGCTTTGATTTTTGGACTTGAAATTCTAAAGGAATGGAAAGCTGAGATGATCGAAGTTATGGGAGATTCCCAACTTGTTATTAAACAAGTCAAAGGGGATTACCAATGCTTAAGTTCAGTTTTATTACCTTTTTATGCTAATGCAATTCATTTAATTAGCAATTTTCAAGATGTCTTTATTGATTATATTCCTAGATTCTTGAATAAAGAGGCAAATGATTTAGCTCAAATTGCTTCTGGTTTCCAAGAAATACCATGGAGTATGGAATTATGCTTTGAAAACAAAAGAAGGATTTTACCTTCATTATTGGAAAGAGGGTTTCCAATTGAATTAATGAAGTTGATGTTCAAAAAGAGGATTGGAGGACACTTATAAAGGATTACCTGCAAAATCCTAATATAAAAACCTCTAGATTGATAAGAATCAAAGCATTAAAATATGTCTTGTATGATACAGATTTGTACAAGAAAAGCTCGGATGGGATGTTACTAAGATGCCCTAGTGAAGAAAAAATACTTCGGATTATGGGTGAAGTTCATGAAGGAACATGTGGGTCTCATCAGCCAGGTGTTAAAATGAGATGGCTGATTAGAAGATATGGTTTTTACTGGCCAACAATTTAAAAGACTGCATTGAGTATGCGAAAGGTTGCCAAGCATGTCAAAAACATGGTAATGTATGCCATAGGCCTGCCTTGGAACTGAATTCAATAATAAAACCTTGGTCATTTAGAGATTAGGCTATAGACTTAATTGGAAAGATATTTCCTCCTTCTTCAAAGCAACATTCTTTTGTAATAGTAGCTACTGATTACTTTACAAAATGTGTTGAAGCTAAACCTATGGTTGTAGTAACACAATCCAAAGTGATTAAATTCATTAAAGAAATTATGAGTAGGTTTGGTATTCCTCAAACTATTACAGCTGATCAAGAAAGTGTTTTTACTGGAAATGAAGTGAAAGAATTTGCCAGCCAATATGGCATTGCTTTGATTCATTCAACTCCTTATTATGCACAAGCCAATGGTTAAGCTGAGTCTTCAAATAAAATTTTGAAGCAAATTTTGCAAAAAACTATCGATGAAAATCCAAGAGAATCGCATGATCTATTGCTTAACGTTTTGTGGGCTTACAGGACTTCGAAATGTTCTAGTACAGGCACAACTCCTTTTGCATTAACTTATGGGCATGATGCAGTATTGCCTATGGAGATTAATGTAAATTCTTTGAGAATTTCCAAGCAACATGAATTAGGCCAAGAAGATTATGAAATGGCTATGCATTTAGAACATGATAGATTAGATGAAGATAGGTTTGAGGTCTTGAATCACATCCAAATAAAAAAGAAGAAGGCAGAAAGAGCCTATAATAAAAGGGTAAAAGTAAAAACCTTTGCTGAAAGTGAATTGGTCTGGAAAACTATACTCCCAATTGGTTCGAAAGATCATAGATTTGGCAAATGGTCTGTAAATTGGGAAGGACCATTTCAAGTTCATAGAGTCTTAAAGGGTGGTGCATATCATTTAAGGAATCTTAATGGATATGTTCATTCAAAAAGATTAATGGCAAATTTTTAAAGAAATATTTTCCCACTATTTGGGAAAATAGGCAATCTTGATGTTATTGGCAGGTTTGCTAACCAAGAAATAGAATAATGGCATATAAACGAATAGGTTAACAATATGCCATTATAAAAGCCAAAATGATATTAATTAAAGATACTGAAAAGTATTTACAAAAAACAAATTCAACACAGAATTTGAAAACTAAAACTACTGTTCAGAGATTACAAATGCAAATTCAAAAATACTGTAGACTTTTCTTCATAGCATTCCAATCTGCAGCACTGGTATCCAAGTATTGCATCATGCCATGTTTCCTCTTCAAGGGGCTAGGTTTGTCAGCAATGTACTTCTTAAGTATGTCCTTATGAGGATTAGCCGCAGATTTCAAGGCAATCATTTCCTCTTGGCTAGCCTTATGTTGAGCTTGGAGAGAAGCAAGTTCAGTCTGCAAAATCTAGATTTTATCTTCCAAAGAAATGATTTGTTCTCTTTTAGCCTTTTGTTGTTGCAAGTTTTCCTTAAGGAAAACGGAGCTGGATTGCATTTCCATAATGGCTACTTCAACTGAACCAGATCATCTTTGATTTCATTGTATCTCTCAACCAGTATGATCATTTGAGAGACAAGAAGTTTTAATTGCTGAGGAGAACCTTGATTGACATCTGCAAGATTGTTAACAAGATCTTGGCACTGATAAATAATTTCTTTCTTCAAGACAGGGTTGAGCAAGTCATCCAGAGATAAGTCTTCACATTTCTTAAAAAGCAGTTTTGCTCGATCAGATGCAGTTGGAGTAGAAACTTTTGAAGGGAGTTCTTCCTCTGAAAATTGAAGTTCTTGATTTTCTCATTCCACTAATGCCAATGTATCATCTATATCTGGGGATGATACTTTGAGAGTTGGCAAAGAGGGAACAGGTTGAGCTGAAGTTTTAGGTTCTAGAATAACCTGAAATAGAAAGTATATTAATGATTTCGAATCATTAAAACATAAGTAAATATATCATGTCTTTCAAATGCTAATTAAAATATACCTGTTCAAGAAAAATTTCAGGCTGAGGAAATGATGAAGTTCCCTCTTCAATAAGAGGAATGTTTGGAAGATTGTCTGTAGCAATTTGAATAACAGTCCCTGGAGGCTGAAGTAATGAAATTGTGTTAGTAGTTTGTGGCAAAACAAAATTTCCTCACTGGGATAAGTTTGTATTAAAACTTACAATCAGACTAGTAGTTCGAAGAGCTTCAGTGTGGAAAAAAGGTAAATCAACATACTGTGTAGCCATCCTGACTAACAGTTCATGGATCTGAAAACCATGTATACAAAGAATTGTTAGTTCACGATGTATTGGCTCGAAAGGAAAAAATTAGAACTATATTACCTCAGGTGATATTGCAGCAGAAGAAGCAAAAGAAGTTAGGGTAGCTGCTTCAGAAGTCTTGGGGGTCTGTAATAAAAATATAGTTAAAGAAGTGATTAATGATGAAGGTATATAAAAAAAAATAAAAAATTTACCTCAGTAGTGATAATTTGACCATGAGGGTCAATTGAAATAATGGGCTCAATTAAAAGTGGCTCTGATGAACTTGAATCATAGCCAGCATTCCCCAAGTTCTGAATATTTTCTTCCTCAGTTGGCTGAGAATGAGGAATTAATGCATCTTGGAATGCTTGAGCTGTTTCCTCTTCAGAAATCTCTTCTTTGGGATATTCAGTTGAAGGAGTTGTTTCTTTAGCAGCTTTTCATTTTTGTTTTTTCAATTTTCTTTTTTCTTTCTTCTCTTGCAACTCTTGGAGAAGTTGCTGCATTCTTTCAAGATTCTCTTTTTCTTGTTTCCTTTTTTCTTTTTCTCAATCTTTCTTTTTATTTTTTCTTCCTCTAAAGATGTCTTCGAATAAGGGGTTCGAAGAGCATCTTTAACAATAGGAGGCGGTTGTTCAAAAGCCACCTTGGATTTTTGCTTTGAAGGGCTGTGAATTGTTTTCTTTATTTTCTCTGGATACTTGTCCTCTTCAGAAGTTGAAAATGAAGCAATAGTAAAAAAAGAAGTTGCTCTGGTTTGTTTCTTTCGAATCAAAGGCACTTCAATTGTTTCCTCTTCTGAATTTTCCTTCTCTTCAGGTTCATCATCACTGATATTGATTTCAGTGCCAGAAGGAATTTGTTGTAGTCTCTGGCTTAAAAGCCTTTGACCTGAAAAGTAAAATGCATGATTAAGTGCATGATAAACATAAGTTCAACAATAAAAAAAAATATAAATGTAAATTCCTTACTTTTCCGAGAAGAGGAAAGGGGAATAATTGCAGTAGTAGTGGCCTTCTTTGGACGAGGAGGTAGAGCCACACTAACTGATGAAGCCAAATTCTGAGCAACTTGTGTTAAAAGGGCTTCAGTAGAACTTCTACTCTTCTTAGAAGGAGTTTGACTTGCATAAATGGGCAATGAAGCTGAAGACTTTTCCTTATACTCAAAAGGGAAAATGTTGGCTATTGTTGAGGATAAATTAATGGAGCCAAAAGCATTTGTCCAGTTAGCATCCCACCAGTCATCAAACTTGTCAGTGGACAAGTAATGGTGGTCATAAGAATTGAATTTGAACTTGCTTCTTTCTTTGGCAAATGCAGTCATAATCTCTCTGATTTGACTATCTTCTTTGAAGGTTACCCTCTTCGAAGAGATGCTTGCAAAGGTACTCACATGAGGCAATGGAATGGTTTGAAGTAAACCAAACTGCCTAACCACCAAATTTGGAAAATAAGGTTCTGCAGAAGTGTTAAAAAATTGCCCACGCCCTCTGGTGACATAAGAGGAAACCAGCAAATCTCTGCTAATCAAGAAACTGGCCCAAAGGTCTGCCATTTCTGGAGTAGCTTGAATTGAAGCTCTCATAGGGTAAAATTGTTTTAACCAAGCTGGGCCAATGGCAGGGTCAGAATATAGCTCAAAGAGGTTTGGTTTCCTTTTGAAGGGAAGTTTAAAGAAAAAGGAGCAGTGAGATGATGAAGTCTGTTCATCAAATTTATCTGACTCAATAAATCTCTCACCAAAATTTAGAAAAGTTTGGTTCTCATAGAGGAAGAGTTTGCGTCTGATTTCAGGAAAGTAAGCATAAAGCCAGAATTGTAAAACCCAAAAGGGGACTCCAGTGTTATAGCTCATTTGCTTTTGATACATGGTTTGACACTTTGAGTATAAATTGGTCTACAAAAAAGGAGCTAGAGCCAATTTCTTCTTCGAAGCAAGAGCTTTAGGAATGTAAACAAATTCTTGGGTGATTCTCTAAAAAGAAGAACAAATTAAAAACCTACTGATCCAAAACAAGAGAAAGAAAGTATGTTCCTTCAATGAAACAGGTTCAGAGGCTTTACCCATTTCATATTGGATGAAGCCTGGATAGCTAAGGTTTGGAATGGATGCAAGAGAATAAGAAAAAGATTCTTCATGACCTAAAAGAGCATTAACCTCAATGCCAATGGGGGACAAACTAGTGATTGCACAAATGTCCAAGATAGTTGGGGTCATGGGACCACATGGGAATTGAAAACAGTTGAAAGCAGGGGACCAAAAACAAAAAGCAGCAGCTAAAAGCTTACCATTACAAGAGAATTTTTTGGTTAAAAGAGAGATGGCATCATTGATTCCCAGTTCGAGCCATTCTTGCTCTTTGACTGCCCTGACCCTTTCGACCCATTCATTCCAGCCATCATCAATCTTTGGCCAATGTCGAATTGCATTGCCTTCCCATTCAATAACTTGACCCTGTTGAAAGAGGGTTTGTTCATTCTCTGGAAATGGGAAATGTGAAATAAAATCCTCTTTGATCTCATTTTTAAAGGAAGGACCAAGGATGGTAACTTTAGGGTTTGACTCGTGAGAATTTAGAATACTAGGGTACAGTTGATCACTATTATCCCTAAGGGTTTCTATATACAAATCTTTCAGTGCAGAGGCATGGGTTTTACCAGTAAGTTTCGAAGAAGAAGAAACTTTGGAAGTTTTCATAGTGGGTTTAAAAGATGAAGAAGCCATAGAAGTTTTGTTCAAGAAAGCCAAAGAAGAAGAAAGAAGTACGAAGAACAGGGGTTTCAAGTCGTTGAAAACCTAAAGGAAGGAAAAATCTAATTTGAAAGCTTTAAAGAGAGTCTGAGTATAACCACCAGTAGCAGAAGGTGGAGAGACGTGCATCACATCAACTCAAAACTCATCATTGAGTTTCTCTTGATGCGGGAGGTATGTTTACGCTCAATATTTGCATGCCAAGAAATAAAGCCACATAGGATCAATTTGATGAGGTGGACATTTTTGCCTTGAAGAAGAAAGACGGTTATCAAGAGCAGTTACTAACTTCGTCTCTTCGAAGCAAAGCAGTTTCTTATAAATTTGATTTTTTTCCTCTGGAAATTATTAAATTTTGAAGTTTTAGATATTATAAAAGTATATAATTGCCGAAAAAAAGTTTTTATGTGAAAAGCCAAACTTTTTATGGCTTATAGGTTTACTGCATAATAAGAATTTTGAAATTCAAATAAATAACTGCTAGTAACCGTTTAGCAGTTATTTATTTCAAGCCACATGAGTTGTTCAAAGACTTATCTGATTGGAGCATTCAAAGTTCAGTTATTTGGAAGGAAAATCTGGAAGTTATCAAAGCTAAGAAATTAGCCACATGGCATAACAAGTTTCGTTGAAAATATGAAGAGCAGTTATAGTGAAAATTTAGCCACATGGCATCGCAGAAGGTTGAAGACAGTTATTCTGAATTCTATAAATAGAGGAAGAGACCTCATTGCAAAGGGTTCCTCAACCACCAGTTTACACTCTACGTGTATCTTGTCTTTATTTCCATTTACTTTTCAAGTTGTAATTTCCTTTACAGTTTTAAGCTTGTAATCCTTTTGCTCAATTTCCAGTTTATCATTTCCTTTACATTTACCAGTTTATCATTTCTATTTCAGTTTCCAGTTTATCATTTCCTTTACCCAGTTTTAAATGCTTAATTTCATTTATATAGCTTAAGTAACTTAGTTAGGGTAACTAAGCTCTTAGGATCCTTTTTTCTAAATCTCCCCTCGCATTGAAGAGCTTTAACAGAAGTCGTGGAGTTGCTGTACCAGAAATGGAGGTAATTTTATGATTATGTGGTTTCTTCAAAGCATTCTATTTCTGTTTTATTCCGTTTTCATTTTGATTCATTAATTTGCCCAAATATTAAAAGTCCTCTTCATTGAGGCAATTCGAACCATTCACATAATTGCCTGTTTAGAAGTCAATTTGGCTTGTTTCGAGCCAATCATCTTGAAAAGTGGTAAGGTTAACTTTTCTGGCACGCCCCCATTTTGAACCACACCTGAGTATACGCCACGGCCATAGTGAAGATTTCCCGATCGAACAGAATCATATCATGTAACAAGGTGGTTGTCATTCTCTGATAGGTAGAACCGGCATTTTTTAGGCCAAAGGGCATAACTCTATAGCAGAAGGTACCTCATTGAGTGATGAAGGAGGTTTTCTCCATATCTAGAGGGGCCATCTTTATCTGATTATAACCCGAGAACCCGTCCATGAATGATAACAAAGCATGATCGGCGGTACTATCTACCAGGATATCTATGTGTGGCAACAGAAAATCATCTTTAGGGCACGCCTTATTCAAATCCCGGAAGTCTACGCACATTCTAACCTTCCCATCCTTCTTAGGTACTGGTACAATATTGGCTAACCACTTGGGGTATTCTACTACTTGGAGAAATCCAGCATTCATCTGCTTCACTACTTCATCCTTGATTTTTAGTGCCCACTCCAGCTTCATTCTCCTCAACTTTCGATTAACTGGCTTAATCTCAGGATTAGTGGGAATAAAATGTTGTACTATGTCGGTGTCAATCCCTGGCATATCCTTGTACGACCATGCAAATACCTCTATGTTTTCCCTCAACAATCCTACCAATTTTTCTTGTTCTTATGGCGACAAAGTTGCCCCAATGTTAATTATCTTAGGCGATTCGTCGGATCCTAAATTAACTGATATTAATTCATCCACATTAGGTCGAGCATGTTCCATTTCCCTTCGTTGTTCAAACTCAGGGGGAACTTCCTCTCTAGGATCTATATTCATGCCATATATACCCATAGAAGAAAGAAGAAACAAACTGCAAATGAGAAAAATAAAGAAAATGAATATTTTATTAATCATGAAGAAAGAAGGATAACACAAACTTAAACTATCATTCGCCTCCTAACAGGGGAGGGATGATTTTATTGAAAAAAGGAAAAACAAAAGTCCTATTCTATAATCTTATGAAAAGAAAGCATAGAAATCCTACAAGCTATCATCTAACGGGAGTGATTCTTCCTTGACTAAGTCTTCAACTTGAGGCTCATACTCAAGGCTCCAGTTGGTCAAAGGAAAGGTGGTGTCTTCAATGAGGTGGATAGGATTGGGTTTATGAACATGCTCTTCGATGCAAGCGATCTCTTTGAACATAGCCCCTATGACGACTTCATCGATATGGTCCACCCAGTCAAACTCTGTATGCTCTTCGGCTATGATGGTAGTTGGAGAGAGAGGTAGTGGAGTGTTGAAGAAGATTTCAAACCCAGGAACTCTAGCTTTCTGATCTTCAAGGTAAATGGGCTCGGGGAACTCACAATAAGGAAAATCATCTCCTTCTTTGACAAAAGCCCCATTCAGAGTGGGTCGGTAAGGTTTCAGAGTGAGGTTAGGGACTCGTCCCTCTTCTTTAGCCAATTGTCTCTCTCTTCTTTTCTGTGTCATTTCTTTTCTGTCAGCTTCGGTACTTTGATAGCCCAATCCGAAGGAATGAGTTGCTGAGGGATATTTGATGGGACCAGGCGTGGCTTGATGACGACGACCCAAGCCCATTCCTGGAAAGAAACCCATATTTTTCATGATCTGACCCACTTGCATATTCCCATATGGACTGCAGTCTAGCACCATTTTCTCTTTACATCCTGGCTCAACCTCTACACAATGTATGTATTCAAAGCCTGTCAATGGTACTTCTTCAATCTCAGGCTTGATCTCACAGATAGGTACACGGGTAGGAGTGATATCAGAATCTCCCTTTAATGTCACCACTGAGCCTTTGTAAGGGAACTTAACTTTTTGGTGGAGGGAAGACAGCACAGCCCCAATTGGATGGATCCAAGGCCTACCAAGTAAAAGATTGAAACAAGCATGCACATTTAGTACTTGGAAATCAACTTGGAATTCTACAGGCCCAATAACTAGAGATAAAGTGACAATGCCAACTACTTCTCTTCGAGTGTTATCATATGCTCTCACAGTCTGCCCTGACGGCTTGAATTCTGACTGTTCGATGCCCAAGGAAGTGACGGTGCTGAGAGGACACATATTCAAAGCTGACCCATTATCTATCAACACTGTAGGAATCCTCTTACCCATAGTATCCACCGTGACATATAAAGCTTGCAAATGATGAGGTCCTTTCTTCGGAAGATCTGACTCCATGAAGGACATCGATTGCTCATGCTGAACTGGGCTAACCAAACTGACTAAACTCTCGGGTGAGGTATCGATGGGAATCTGAACTTGGTTGAGTAGCCTGAGTACTGTCTGCCTGTGCTTTTGAGAAGCCATTAAAAGTCCCCAGATAGTGATATTGGCTTGAGTCCGTTTAAGCTGTTTCAGTTTCTCTTCCTCTTCTTCTTGAACCTCAGTGCATTGGGATCTCTCTAAATCTCCTAAAGGATTGTCGGATTCCAAGTTAGTGGGCTTAAAATGACGACCTCCTCTAGTGACATGGTTAACATCTTCCTCATCACTGGCCCAAATATCTACTATCTCCTCGGGTGTGTTCATCAAATCTTCCCACTCTATGATATCAATCTCATTCTCTGACCCATTATCTATAGTAAACTCAGCAAAAGTCAAACTTGATCTGTAACATTGGGTGACCCATGGTTGCCTCGGATAAATGGCTAAGTAACGAATTTCCCCGTTTATATCAATAATCCTGGCGGTCGTGCCAGTCCTACTCTCAAAATGCTTCTTGAGGATAACCTGGCTGGCTTCCTTGAAAAGAATGAGATTTGGATCTTCGGGTTCATCATGAGCTCGAGAAATATTCTCTTTGAGCAGATCAGGGATGTCATTCCAACCAGTAAGGACAATGGACTTTTCAAAAATGGGCTTCTCTACCCTTGGATAAAGGATATAGAAGTCAAATTTCCTGTTTGGTTCACCCAACAGACCTACTTTAGGATCTCCGGCCTCATATCTTTTTCGCAACTCTCGCTGACTGGTCTTAGTCTTGGAGAAGGCTTTCTCAGCTTAGGTCTAATCTAGATAGGCATGGGCTCAATCTCTGCCATCTTGACTTCACAAGAATCTTCAGGGTAAAGGACGTAAAAGCTGAACCTTCCACTATTTTCCGTCAACAAGTCTACTAAAGGATCTCTAGCTTTAAACATTCTTCTGAGGGCCCACTGACTAGTATCATTTTTAAGTGACTGATCTACTTTACGGGGTTCGGGAAGTCCATATGAATTGAAGCCCAAAAATGTATGTCTTTTAAACTATCTCTAAGAACAGTAAAGCCCTTGTGGGCTAATGAAAGGCTGAGGAATTTTAATTTGATCCTGGTCGCTGAGATTTTGTACTATGCTCCGCAGGGTGTCACAAGATTTTGTGTCATGGCTAGATGTGGCATGGTATTGGCAGTAAGGCTTTTTGGATCTTGGCTTGGATGGGATAATGAGCCCACGGGCCAGACAATGATAAAACATCTCAATTATGGTGGCAGGGAATGGGGTGTGAGGACGGATGGGCCCACAGTGGCCATAAGGGTCGGTATGGATGACATTGATATTGGCTGGTGGTGGGACTGCATGGGTAGGAAGTGGATTTTGGGTAACATTGGGTTGACAAGGTGGAGAAATAGTCTTGTTATCTATGAGGTCTTGGACTTCATGGCAGAGGCGAATGCAACGGTTGGTAGTATGGCCTTTGGATTGATGGAATTGGCAGTATTCGTTTTCATTGTAGCTCTTGGGTAATGGATTGGGTGTAGGTCTGGGCTCTAAAGGTTAGAGCAAACCTCGAGCTTTTAATTTCTCAAAGACTTTTTCCAATGGCATATAAAGCTCGGTGAATTTTCTGAATGGTTTATTTCCTAAGGAAAAGGGTTGGGTAAATGGAGCAGGATGAGATATGGCGTTGACTTTGGTAGCCTTCCCATTGATGACAGGTCAGCGGTTCTTGTAGGATTCATTGGTTCGGAGGGCTCCATCGGCTAGAGCGTCCTCCACTTGGGTACCAGCAGCGACCAGAGCTCGGAAATTTGGAAGATATTGGAAAAACATGTGCTTATGATACATTGGGAGCAAGTTCTTCACTATCATGTTGATTTGTTCTTCTTCCTCATGGCGGTTAGCTATTTTAGAAGCCTTGGCTTTCCATCGGGTGAGGAAAGCAGAGAAAGTTTCCCTTGATTCATGTTTAGTAGTCTCCAAATCCCTCATTGTGATATCAACTTCAGTGTTATACCTGTAATAATTGCTGAACTCAATGCATACATCTTCCCAGGTCTTCATTCTAGATTCATCCAGTGACAGAAACCATTTCAGAGCGGATCCAGCCAATGTCTCATGGAACATTTGGGCTAACAGATCATCGTCAGCCCCTCGTGGGGTGCATGGCCCTCACGTACATTTTCAAATGGGTTTTAGGACAACCCATTCTATCAAACTTCTCTAACTCGGGCATTCTGAAATGAGTGGGCATACAGTTTTAGGGAACAGAGATAATGATGACATGTCCACCAGATCATCAGACTTTCTAATACCTTTCAAGGCTTTTTCCAGGGCTTTCACCTTACTACTCAACAATATGGGCTCAGTGGAAAAGAAAGCAGGGGTCTTGGGCTTGGACTATTTATCCAGATCAATAGGCTGAACAAATTCTGTACCAGACCTAGTGAAAGAATATAAGTATCAAGGATTCGCAGCGGAAGGAATACAATAAAAAAAAATATAAAAATGAATCCTTACTCATAATCAAATAAAGAATCGAACTCAAACATTGGATTATGAATATAAATCAAGAACAT